>MCJB01023566.1:12890-48799 GCA_002018475.1 Nicotiana obtusifolia
AAAAAAAAAAAAAAAAAAAACCACCCTCAAAGCCCCCAACCCAGAAGCCAAGCAGTGGCGTTTTCTCACTTTACTCTGTTGGTGACACAAAGTTCACTTATCGTGGTTGGAGTTAGACTATCTATCATTTGACTTTGCAAATATCACTTCTTAGACTTCCTTATTGTTAGCAACTTGTTCATGGTTTAAGCGGGATGTCGGTGAACCTGGTAATATAAAGTAGAGTACACCTAGAATCCCTGAAGTTGAATTTTTCATCTCTGGCTATCCATATATACCTCATGCTTTTAGTAACTCAAACTTCTCAATTGATCTGACAATTTTCTAAATTGAACAGACAATCAATTCCACTAGACACACATTCTGCTCCATCATTTAATGAAATCGCACTACTATTCAACCATTTCAAAAAAATTACCACAAACCAAATAGGATTTCAAATCTCTCAATTGCACTAAACTGACAGCCACATTTCCGATTGTGCTTATCCCATGTGTCTGACACGTGACAGAAACAGTTTCTGATCAGGTGCTTATACTTTGCAGTTTGCACCCAGATAGGACCCTCAGATTACCTAAACAAAGTACTGCATGGCTCATAAGGTATCTGCCATGGTATCTATTTGAAACTCCTTTTTCTTGCAGGGATCCAGATATGAAAAACTGACCCAAGACCAAGAACTGTTGGTACTTTAGTCAATTTCCATTTGTCATAAAAAATAAGAACAAATGCTAGTGTAAGATCAATGATAGCAAAAGCAAATGCAAAATGGACTTTTGGGATACATCCTGAGTTTGCAATGGAGTTCTATGCCACAGAGTGAGTGGCATATAAGCATTAAAAATAAAATGAGAGATTTGGTGATCCATGGATTAAGATGAAATTTATTCAGCAGCAGCATAGAAGTTTAAGATTCACCTGCAATTTATGGTTATCACCAACAACAAGTGGCGTTTGATTTACTCCCAGGAAAAATATACATTCACGACAGTTGACGATACAGATACGTTTAGCCGCAGCTATCACGTGCACACGTTCACAGTGCTCAACTCTTACAGCCTGCAAAAGACATTACAAAGGGAAATTCTCATATTTCATCTAGAGAATCGGACACATAATGGTGAACTATATGCAGTAATAAATCAATTAACTCATAAGACGAGCGGACACTATGGTTTATGTGGTGTTTGTTACACCTTGACCCAAAATTTAAACACCTCAGGTGACTGTTTAGTTTTTATACTGAGATTTCAAAATCACGGCTAATTTGAACCATGCATAGACTTCTAAGTGGCAGCAGAAAGCAACAAAGTAGAAAACATCAGTTTGATAAAGCATGAATTTCTTTCTTTTTCATCTTATTGCATGTATGTCTGGCTGACTTTTCCTGCCTAGCATGTACGTGAGAAGAGAACAAGAATGCAAATCTAAAATCTATGGGTGCCAGGTAACAACAAACTCTCACAAAGTTTAAAATCCACAATTGCTTTTCACATTTCACAATTCCTGCTGAAGCCAGCACAGACTAAATGAATTCTTAAACCAAACTGCTCCAATTGAATTAAACCTTATAGAAACCAAATTTTCTGACAAGGTAAGCCCACTGTTACCTGTCATTGCATCCCTTCAAAAACAAATTATTTGTCAATGTCCATAGTCAATTTCCAGCGCAAAGACAATTGATTAATCAAATATAGAATCCTTTGTATCCTTATCACCAAGAATATAAGATATATACTCCCTCCCGTCCACAATATTTGATTCTTTAAGATATCAAGAAGGCGGAGGGAGTAATGTTTTAAAACTTCTAGATACTTCATAAAATTAGCTTTTCATAAATAAAAGCCTTCAACAACATCGTGCGTTGGAATGTGCTACTCAGGAGAACAGAATACTACTTTACAGCATAAACTTATATAGAATAATTGTGAGAAACAAGCAAATGACAATGCATGATATACATACATCATATATCGGACAAAAATTACAAGCAGTTCATAATGCAGAACTATAGTTATTTTAAGCACATTGATAATCTGAATACCAACTTAAGAAGGAACACGCAAAACTTCCTGAACTCTCAGGGAACCTACCTTGCCAACAGCTCCCAGGAAAATGGTTGCATCAGAGCATCCGTATACTGTAGCATATTTCAGAGGTGCTAAAATGTAAATGACTGATTCATGGCAATTGACAACCTGAGCAGAAAAAAGAAAAATGAAATGGAGAAAGTTTCAATATCAAGATCCATGTGAAGGTCCCTCTTTTTAAACTAATTTAGATGTCTGCACAAAGCATACAAGAGAAGTTGATAGAATGCTGCAGAATTATTTTTTTGTTGGATTACAAGTGCCCAACTTGTTTGGGACTGACACATACTCCCTCCGTTTCAAAAAGATCGGCACTATTTCCTTATTAGTCCGTATCAAAAAGATTGGCACATTTCTATATTTCCTTAATGGGAAGCTTTTATAGCCACAAAAATGCTATGACTTGTTTACGATCACAAGTTTCAAAAGTTTTATAGCCACACAAATATTATGGCATACTTAAGACCACAAGTTTCAAAAGTCCTCCTCTCTCTATTTAAATTTGTGCTAAGACAAACAAATTGAAATGGAGGGACTAGTTGTTGTCGGCGTTGGATTACAAGCCCAAAGCATTAGCTAAAGAACAGATGACATTCATTTTAACCAAGGCAAAAAGAAAGGCTAAAGATTTTACCTAGGCAAAGTCATTTCATGTTTTAATCCACAACATTAGCCCACAACTGTAACAGCCTCACAAGGTTTTGGGAGTTGAGACTAAGTTGGGATTTACCAAAGACATTAATGTCTGAGCGCATAGCTGAAGAAAGCACATACAAGCTGATCAACCATTTTCATCCTAAAGACATAGCTTTCTCTTCCTATGAGATTGGCTTTCAATTGACCAATCAATCATGCCTCAATTCCAAACTAATTGCGGTTGGCTATATGAGCCCTCTACACCTATTTTTCCTATTCGGATCCATTTCATTCTTAAGGGATTCTATAAACTAGAGGATTTTTAGACCACATTTATATACTGAGTTCTAAGAAAACTAAAAAGCTCTTGGCAAGCACTAGACCTAATATAAGTGAAACGACAATTGAGATTTAATGCTAGTTGGTATTGCCTATATGGATCCTTTGCTTCCACCATAAGTTCTTAACTAAGTCACATTAACCCCAAGAGATAGTAGGTCTTTCATAACAATTTTTGTCAAGGTAATTTTAGATCTAACTCATCTCTTTTTAGCACCTTCACTCATCATTCTGTCGCGCACCAATGGAACTAATACATATGGATGTCTGTAAGCCTGGGCTAAACTATCTCACGCGACCTTTCTTTCTGCCATCTATCTCTACTATTTGCATCCTCTATCGGATGCAATCATTTTTAATCTTGTTGAATCATGTACAATTTGTCTAAGGCGATTAACTTGTTGATATGTTGGGCCTCAAAAGCCCAAGTTTCCCAAAAGCGCAACATTCACCCTCACCTTATATTATTGGTCTCAAAATTACTCAATGAAACTCACTTTGTTACTTTGGCAGGCATCTTTCAATTGCGTATTACTTCCATGAGTTCCATCACACTCCTCTATTTCAACCATTGTGTTCCCATCTAAAATAAAACATTTTTCTCTATCATGCCTTTTTCCCTGAATGACTGGCCTAAATATGTGAATTGTCCGTATTTAAGCATTACAATCGCATCAAATATCACTTTACCTTCACGTGAATGAAAAACTTGTGGTGCATATATTCTATCTTACTACTACATATCTTAAAACCCCAATTCTTATGATTGCTTCTACATAATACCATTTTTTGGTTGATTACGTCTCTTGTTTGCTTAATTGACAGAATATTATACGCAAAAAAAAAAAAAAAAAAAAACATGCACCAAGGAACCTTATCTTGTATACCTACAGTTAAATCATTTAAAACAAGGGCAAGTTGGGTCACTCATCCACAACAAAGGTAAACAAATAGGGGACAAGCCAGATTCCTGGTGTAAATCCACGAAAGTTCCTCTACATCTCTCTTCGCCATTTTCACACTAGTGATCACTCAATCATACATATCCTTCATGACATTTATATATTTGATATGAGTTCCTTTCATCTCAAGCATCAACCAAAGGGCTTTTCTTTGCTTTCTATTATAAGCTTTATTTAGCGCAACTACTATCATTGAGATCCTCTTCCTCTTCCTTTTCCTCTTTCATCAACTTTCCTATCAGAAATACAACCAGTATTGTAGATCTACGATGCATAAATCTAAACTGATGCTCCACTAATCTCTAAATTTATGATCATCAAACTTCAACAACATTCCATCATGACTCATAAGTTAATACCAATAGTTTTCACAATTTTGGATGTCACACAATTCTAAATGAACTCGTTTGGCTACTTTCTACTCCTTAATATAACATTAAAATAGCTTGGTTAATCTTAACTATGGATGGTACTCCAATCTCTCCAAGCACTTCAAAATTATCAGGATCACAGGTTTTTTAACCATTTTTATGTCATCCTTTACATTCATAGACCTCTACGAATGTAACTAAGGTTTTGTCACAAATGTATGAAGATCTATAAAGCTATCATTGTGATTTCTGTTGAGTGATCGATTGCTATAGCATCTTCATTTTCTCTTTAATCTCATTGCCGCTTGTCAAACCTTGTCGACAGTCATCTTTAACATACTGAACTTGGTCCAAAGTCTTTATCCTCTCCCCTGTTGTATCAACTTATGCATTTCTTTCTCCCTTTTCGCATCAACTTTTGTATAAACCATCTAAGGCTGTACCTCGCCCTTTGCTAATCACATACCTCAATTTCTCTCTTAACTCGCTAACTTTTTATAGACTTATCCATCTTCTGTTGTAGGTAACTTCCTGTATAACTCTTCTTTTTCTTTAACAACTATTTGCACTTCATTCCACCACCACAATTCTTGAGGTCAAGGCCCTAGACCCCTTTGTTTTGACAAGTAAAGGAAAATGATGAAGGCCCTACCCTTTAGACACATTTATACTTCTGATTGCTACTTTCTTCAAGTAACATCTATTTCCTTCTATTGTATATTAACAGTAATTTCTAAGCTTCATGCTCCCTCCTTTTCTAACTTGTCCTAACATGTTATTCGCTTTGTAGGTTTTAGTGTCAGTACCGAATTCTCAGTTTTATGCAACTTTTCTACTTTTCCAATCCACTCTTTTCTTCACATCCAAAACCACCAATCTATGTTGGGTAGTTAGTGCTTCTCCTAGTATCATCTTGTACTCCGTGCACGTCGCCCTGTCGCATCTATTGGCTTTCAATTAATACACTAGTAAAGCCCTATACCAACAACTTATCCAATACTTCTTCCTATCATTTTCCACATATTCTGAGAGTGCATTTCTCTTCTAGCCTCGAACGATCTATCGCCAAACTGACAAGGGACTTGTATCTTGACACACCTAGCCCCTAGGACACATGAGTAATGATGCTTTAAAATGGTCAAAAAAAATACATCAAACAACAGCCAGAATTCCAGATATATATTGAAGCTATTGCTGATCAGTTAGACACGAAACCAAGAAACCAAAAGAAGTAACGTAACAAAGAGGCCCCAAAATAAGTTGCCAACAGAAAACTACTTCAATGAATTAACTATTAAGCAAGCAGATTCTCAGATATATGATGCCATACGAGGAATTCTCCTTGCCGTTAACTTAGAATCTTTAGCCCTTTTTTGGGACAAGTGCACAATTAATATTAATAGCTTCAGATATTAAATTAATATAACAAACATATAAAGACAGTTCTTCTACATTAGAATATTTATTTATAATTCTAGTTTTCCAACTTCACGATAGCATTAATCATGAGAATAAACATCAGAACATAAAGATAAGTGTGCACATACACAGATTACAGCACATTACTGGAAATTAAAATTCTTCAATAAAAATGTTGCTCTGGAGCATCCGTACAGCATCATATTATCTGCGTGCGGTGTCTGAAGTTTGTGTTCTTTAAGTTCCAAGCCAATTGTCTGATATTCTTTTAAAAATACGGAATGTTAGCGAAACTGCACTGCAACTAAGCTCCACATTACTGTGTTTCCAATTCAAGAAGTATTATACTGGAAGCATATCTATTGACGACAGGTAATGCACAGAGGAACAGGACTTCGATAAGGGAATTGTGGACCTTCTATCAGACACTCTACCAGGAAGAGAGCGATTGGATATCAACACAAGAATGGGTCGAGTTCAGTATTATTATGAGAATAGTGCAAAAGCTGATTGCAATAGAATATTTACTATTCTGATTGCAGTAAAATCAACTCCAGATATTTTATGCTGACATTTGTAGAAGAAAGTAGCTCCATTTTGATAATATTATAATATTACATCTTGATATAACTTCACAAATGGGTAAGACAGAATCCTGTCTCTTCTATAACAGAAAGCACCAACAAATCATAAAAATTTCAGGCACACTTGTTATGATTCAATTTAAAACCAAGAATATGCATTAAAATGGTGGCAAAAGAAGCACATTCAGAATAAGCTTCCTTGAATCAGACCACTGGGGTGATTTTATTTTAAAAATTCAAGATACCAGATCTAAATATCACAGAACTTCTAAATAAAGACTAAGGAAAGATTCTCGTGCTACCAACAAAATACTTGTCTCACAGAAGCACTATCACTTTATATTGAATCATGCAACTGATATCTTTGACAACAACAATAAATTAAATTCATTTTTTTATTGGTATTACGTTTTAGCATTAAAAAAATATGATAAAGTCAGTTAAAATTTACCTTCACAGAAGAGCCTTTAAGATCATTAGGCTGACGTACATATGATGTTTTCGAGATTCCCTCAATGAAATTTGGGCCTCTCGGACTCAATGAACTCTTTACTGAACTTGCAGAGACATCAGCCATCGGCACATCCTGGTCGATGGCACTGGTTGGTCCATTTTCCTTCGCGGAAGCCCTCTCAGTAATGCGTTCCAGGGCAGACGTTATATTTTGTAGAAGCCAATCATGTACTTGAGCTGCAGGAACAGGGACAGCTGGCATGTCTGGATCTGAATTGGCAAAAAATGGGGCATTCTGACTCAATGGGATTCTCTCAGATCCCTTTTCACCAAAATAGAATAGAAAACCAAGATGCTCAAATTTCTCTGCGGACAGAACCTAAAGGAATTACACTAATTGGTCAGCTTTACAGCATATTTTTACACAGTACTCGATGAAAGAAAGGTAAGAGAAATGGCTGCAAACAGGCATATATTTAGGCAACAGGTTCAGCATTAGATGTTTCAGTTTCTAAACTCCCTGGCATCAGTTGTCACTGAGAGTTTCACAAAATGCAATTACTAGGGGAATTTTGTTTTTCTTAGATCCTACAATATCGTGGAAACCAGCACAACAGAGGGCATCATAACTACACCAAGTTCATTAGAGAGGGCTCCAATCGTCACCCAGGAAGAATTCTATCACGAGGCATAAAAGTTGGAAAAGAAGGCCTGACAGGTAACCTCATGTGCACTCAGTTCCAGACTGACAGAAAGTGCATTTGGCTGGCATATCTGCAGTTAGAACCCATTTAATGGCCATTATCCTTACACAACCTGTGAAATTTGATGCATGGGAATTAAGTGCATTGGATATAGCCAAATTCTAGAGAAAATACTCCCGTATATACCTCACTGGACTCCCCTGTTCATATACCTTCTTCCACATAGTGAAAGGACAGACTCTCCTTTTACTCATCAAAGAAAAACGATAGACTCTACCAACATCCCCCAATAAATAACCTTTTGTTACTTGAAGTAACATTTCCATCAAATGCCAATTTGGAGATGGGATATTCACACATGCTCTCTCTCCTCCTCCAAACTCTCTTGCTCTTTCAGGGTTCTACATCAGAGGCTACACGAATTTCAACTGCGTGAGCAAGTAACTATAATCTCCCTTTTTTTCTTCGACAAGTCTATCAGTCATCTTCACTTATCTCAGTTAGCTTGTTTGATCGATGACCTAAAATCAGGCGTGCCTCCTTTGTGATATAGAGGACGTTTTACAATTGATGTAGCACTGTTGTTTAATGCCTAGATTGTTCTTGAGACTAGCATCACTAAAATGTAAAATGTCATGTTCTATATTGCTCGGACTCTCAGAAAATATCGATGGGTGCGTGTCGGATCCTCCAAAAATAGTATATTTTTGGAGGATCCGACACGGGTGCGGCAGCTATTTTGGAGAGTCCGTGCAACATAGGTCATGTTCATGTTCCCAAAGAAGAAATGAGCTTGAACATAGACGGAAAGAAAAAAATGTTCGGGATGATGATTATGAATTTCAGTGATATCTACAACTATCCAACAAGGCCAGGGTTTAGTATCATCAGCTATGATGAGGCTAACTGTGCTAATCTCATGTCAAATTCTCAAATCACATAAGTATCAGGCCCGAATATATAAAGAGGAGTAGGATATCTTATACATGGTGTGGACCTCTACAGTTCGATGTTCCCATGAATGTGATGTTCTAGGCTATTGGTAAAAATTTTGATTGGTTAATAAGTTTAGTGAGTTGATGGGGAATTCCTGCTTACGAGGTAGAGTACCCATGTTTATAAACTTACGGAAGGACATGATTTTCTACAAAAAGTGTCCAGTCACCATTACTAGCCAGGATATTGTTAATAGAATTTGGAAACAGAAAATATTATTTAAAAACAAAACCCACTTTGATACTGGTAAATATGATTTAAAAACGGATCATATTCAAAATAAAAACTATCTTACTTTCTAGAAATAATTTCATGCCATCCCTCCCACGTAAATCCATCCGTCTCCACTATAAACTAACCTTGTAAATTGTACTTCACGCCAAAAGAAAAACTTAAACAATGAAACTCTATAGTCAAGCTGAGCCTAGACATAGATAATACAGCATATAAAGCTAGGCTAGAGAATGTAGAAATAATTTCAGAACTACCAGAAAGGGGTACATGATATTAAATTCTATATATAGGATAAAGAGAGTACTAACTATTTATTGAAGTATTAAACAAAGAACTACTCACATGATTTGATTGAAGTTTTACGTGACACTCTTTCCTCTTTAGCATGTTCCAAAAAGATTGACACCTTTTTCGAATGAACCTATTTACTTCTGGCATTCCCATTTTACCTTAATAATATACTCTTATATAATAAAATACTCTAATAGGAATGACATAGCATCTTTCGGATCACAAGATGGTAAGGGTAATTTGGGCATCTTATACACATTTAGCTTATCTGTCAAAAGTTTCCTCCTTTTCTTAAATTCTTTATCCAGTCAAATTGTCATTAACATCCACCTAAGCAAATTAGAAATATTCATACTATTTAGTGAACAAATTGAAGTGGGCGTTGAACTTGTCCCGGACCACACTTGCTTGAACTTTATTCTCACTCTTGGTTCAGTTCACACTCACCTAAGGCTGAATCCTGATCTTAGTGGACCGACCTGTTGAGCTTCGAGCCCAACCAACCCAATTGACAATCCAAACCTTCCAAGATACCTCATAGGAAAGAAAAGTGAACTTTACATGATACTAAAAAATTTAATATTTCTGTGACTCTATCACGCGAACGCAGCTATAATTACATCTTTTTCATCGATTGGATGCATAGTTAATGTCTTACTGAATAAGCATGACTTATAAAGACCAGAGCAAAAGTAATTCAATAAATCAAACTTGAACCTGCTGACCAAATGGTCTATGAGAGGTAAAGCAAAAACTTTAACCTGTTAACCAAGTGGGTCCAAGAGAGGTAAAGCAAAAACTTGAATGGAAGCTATTCAACATCGATACAAGTGGCAAGCATGTAGATGCAGTGGGAAAACAACGCCCGATGATATACATCATTCACCAGTGGATTTTTCCATTAGTATTGCTAGGCATACAAACCTCCCCACCTGCACCTCAGTTTCTTTCTAGTTGTAGCAGTTAACCACAAAAATTTATGTTCCTCCCAATTCTTTTGTATTTCGCATTGTTTCTCTCTCAAACATTCACACCCCAGCTTGCAAGACAACTTAAAACCTCATAGAATCCAAGGCCATAATGTGTCAACTCCCTTAGAATTCTTTATTTTTATATTTTTAGCATTGCATGTTGAAATCATAGGAGATCAGCTAAACCACGTATGTTGAATAACAAGAGGGTGTTACAACATGAAGTATAAAATTCACAAACCAGTGTTTCGTCGCCCTCTCCTTCTACTGCCTCCGACAAAAGAGACAGAATGTTTCCCAGGTGCTTTTGTAAATAGGATAACTGATGAGCCTCTTCATCAGATTGTGATGGCATATTTCGTCGACTATTGCTACGTACAAGCTGCAATGATAGAAAGTTAGAAACAAATCTTCTGGTTATTATTTCACAGCAGTGCAACGTGTGTTTCATGGTACATTCCACACTATTAAATGAATAGCACAAATAAAGAAAACAGACTCGTTAAGATCAAGAAAGGGAGTCATTTAACATAGTCAGAAAAACGAGAATATGAAGGAACAATGTTATAAACTGTAAACGACTCAATGACAGGCAAAATACTGGAAATAATTCAGTTGAATAGATCTCGCTTCTTCCAAGTTCACTTATAGTCTTTAGACCATGCCTCTTAGGAGAAATAAGAATCTTAACCACTTTAACACTCTAAGCCTCAAGCCCAAGCTGCACTTCATCTACACATAGCTGAAATGAAGTTAGTGGTTTATGAAACAACTGTAACAAATTGTTATCACCCTTCAGATAAAAACTATAGCAAAGTTTGGAACCTATGACTTAAAAACTACTACATAAAGATTTGAAGTTCACTGGAATGAACTTTAACATTTTACAAATGTAAGTCAGCAAATGTTAAGCTTCCCAGTTGCCAAACATAAAAAAAAAAGAATAGAAAACTCATATTACAGCTTTTCCAGTGAATCATCCTTCATCAAGAGCCAAGAATCAAACGAAAGCAAACTTGCACAACCATAGGCCTATCTACAATTTCACGAAATTCCATGCATAAAACCAGGGAGGATCCACGGTGTTAGCGATGGGTTCGGTCAAACCCAATAGCTTTGGCCTAGATCAGAAATATGTGTTAAGAAATCCACTAAATATGTACAAATATTAAATTATGAACACCGTTATTAGCACTGAGGTCTATCCTAAAATCCCGAACCCATAAAGTTCAAATCATGGATCCTCCTCTGCATAGGGCCATAGCATCCACCATTACTCCAAACGCGTATAACTTAGTATAAACTAGTATTTTAAAACTTTTCTACTAGATATATATTATTCAACTTAGCATAAAGTTTTGACACCAAGTACAAAACTTTATTAGTTCTCAAGTTCTTTTAAACATGTTAAGCATTTCATCTTACAACTTCTTCATATTATCTAAATCCTATTACAAAAACCATAACTACAACTACAAGCTTCCAATAAATAACCAAATATGCAAAGAAAACTCACTAAATAAATCAAATCAATGATAATTAGAAGACTTTTAAGTTATATACACCACAATGTAAGGAACTTTTACACCATCACTAGACAAATCAAAACAATGATAATTAGAAGAGTTTTAAGTTATGTACACCACAATGTAAGGAATTTTTACCCCATTAGGCCACCTTTTACCAATTTTACCAGGTAATTAGTCTTGTTTTCAGGATTATAAATCCCACATTTAAGAAGGCTTACCCTTTGGTAACATAATAGTGTAAACAATTCCTTATGTTTATATAACTTAAAACTCAAATTTAGAAACTACACATCACAAAAATGCCGAGTTTTGACCAATGTCCTGACCTGCAACGGCGATAATGCGGACAAGAACCCGTCGAAAGCCGAAGTAGAAGGCCAAACATCAGCTACAGCAGCTGAATCCTTATGTCCTTTAGGAAGCAACCTTTTGTAACTCTGAATGTACAAAAATACAACAAAATCAAACACATTAACACCAACAGAGCCGACCTCGGAGGGCTTAGCGGTAACGAGAGGGTCCGAATCGGAGTGAAGAACGCAAGCAATGGTGTCGAGGACGAGGCGAGCGTGTTCGGGCGAGATCTGAAGGGACTCAGCAATGGATTCCGTGTTAACGCGTTGGTGCGTAGTACTTGACTCGGAGGACGAAAGGGAGGATAATAGCTTGTCCTTAATTGGACCTAGGGTTTGTGTTCCGTCGGTGAAGATTAGCTTCGGGATCGGTAATAGGCCGTGTTCAAATGGCTCCCTGCGTGGGTGAATGTATATTGGGGCGGTGGATGGTGTCGTCGCCGGTGACGGTGTTTCATCGGATTCCGCCATTAGTGTTATTAGTGGAGAGGAAAAAGGTAAGAACAAGCTCTGTAAGAGTGGAAATGGCAGTGATCAGTGCCAATTTATTTTCTTTAATCAATCTCTTACTCGAAAAAACAAAAAGAAGAAAATGGCAGTGATCAAAATCTCAGCGAGAGAAAAGCAAGGCTGAAAGCCCCCATAGTGTTGATTTGTAAAAACTTATCTACACCGGTCTAAATAATTAATCATTAGCAAAACAAAAATGCATATTGTTAGAAGATGTAAATGCAAAATATATATTTTATATTTATTAACTTGGTATACACAATCCAACTTTTCATAATGCCCCAGAAAATTATTCGCTATGTATTACATCCTCATTCAGCCTCTAAGTTGGACACACGGGTGAGAAGTAATTTGAAATAAGTTGATGTTTAAGAAAAGAAAACGAATGAAATCACACATGACCTAAAACCAAACAAGCATATCTTCTAACGTATAATGAATTGAGCTATGAGTCATATACCAAATGAAAGTTATTTAAGTCTAATTCTCAAAATTTTAAACAGTTTGTCATTTCGATATTTCTATAAAATATTATGAACTATTTACCGAAGGATAGCATAAGGATAGCATAGAAGCAATCTATTCTAGGAAAATACCAGTGTGCCATGCAACGTGTGGCGCAATGTGCCACGCGGAATTTGAGTTAGATGAGCAAATGAGTTTCTCAAAAACCCTCTTGGCACGGGGTGTCATAGGACTGGGACGATGTGCCAGGTTAACATGTGCAACTCTAAAATCCATATCTTAAAGGCACTTTGAGGAGAGAGAAATTCACTTATTTTGGAGAAGGCTTTGAGAGCATGAACGATTTAGGACTTCACCAATCTGCCCAAGGTAAGATTCCTACTATGGATTCAAATTAGAAACTTTATATTAACATTGTTTAACACCTAATAATTTTAAAATCCTAGGTTTTCAGCATTAATTTAAAGGACCTTTCAAGAACACAAGAGACGGTGGTTTTGAGAATAACGTTCAAGGTAACTTCTTTGCTTCTTACTATTAAAGTTAAAAACTTTAAAGCATATTACGATGTTTAGACCATAATAAGGATGACGTTCACTGGTGGAGTCAATGTGGAGTCATTTGTGGCCAAGAAAATCCCAAATTTAAGGAGATAGATTGAAATTGTTGTTGGGTTAATGACTTTAATCATTTATTATAGATTTTAGAGAAAAGTGAATACTCTAGTACATTAATAGAGGTTCTTGGCAGTTGATTCTGATAAGTTGAGTTTATAATTCCCTAAGTTCAGGGCTTGACAAGAAAGTAATAAAGAAAATGCTTAATAAGAAGTTGTTTGATAAGGTAGTGCATGATTGTTCTTACGTGTAAATATTGTGAATATTTGTTTGAAAACTCGTGATTGATTAAATTGTTTTGAATTTATCACTAGTTCATAATATAGTTTATCTTACAAAATTTCAATTACCTTGCATAATATCTTAGCTAGCTCAGAATATCATAAGCAATCGAATTTCTAGTTTTATTTGATTTTGTTATGTTATTGCTTGCATTCATTCATATTCAACCCAGAATTGATATATAAGATCACATATAGTATGGGAGAAGTAGCCAATTCCCCTAGGTGGGAGTGTCGTGATTACCAACGCTAGCTACCCTACATGCACAGGTGCTCCACATTTTTTTTTCTTTTTTCTTTTTTTTTAATCAAATCCACTAGGCATCATGCCTAGCGTTAACTTTCATATATATAACATAAAGTACAGTAATGGAGGGGGACATAAACCTTACCTCCTGATTGAAAAGATGTGCACTCTTGGCCATCCAAGCTTGACAACCAAGTATGCCTAAATAGCTATGATGGGTTAGACCTATGATGATGTAATGATTGTCTATCTTATAACATCGATAGACAATCATATATACAAAAACAGTGTGAAGCGAATCTAGGTCAACTATACAAAAAAGTACATGTATTCCTAAATCTACTAAGTGAAATTTGAAATAGTATCCTCCCTGTACAATAGGATCTATTTCTAGCAAAAAAGGGGTCTTCTAAGTGATGGGTCATAAAAAAGAGATAGCAGTCTTCAATTTTGCTTTGACATTGATAGCAAGGAAAGCAAAGTTGAAGATGGCTAGCAAAGGATGGCCATATAACTGGGGGGTGGTGCTGATAATGTCTGATGTTCTGGATGCATACTAGCATGGTTAGATTGACTGGTGTGCTTCTGAGGCTGCTGCATTCCTTAGACTTTTTATGTATGTGTATATGCTACTTCTGAGCGTCTTGTGTTTCTGAGTGTTGTAGCTTCTGATGAAGAGATGATTGTCTATCTAGCAAGCTGTTGGTGTTGCTACTGTTGTTGTGGAGATATTGTGTTTCTGTGTGTTGTGGCTTCTGCTGGGATGGTGATTGTGTTATCTTCTTGCTGCTGCTGTTGCAACTGTTGCCACAATTGCTATTGCTGATATTACTGTTGCTGTTACTGATGTTGCTTCTGCTGCTGTTACTACTGCTGGTGCTACTATTGTTGCTGCTGCTGCTTTTGTTGAGTTTGTAAGAAAACTTCACTTGTATCTGCTGGTTAGCTGATGGATGCCTTATGTTGCTGTTGTGGCTGTTATTGGAGGGCTGTGTACTTCCTGCCTTATGTTTGTGAGCAGTCTGCACTGCAATGGATGCTTGGATGTCCTGATGTATCTGCATCTTCTGCTGGATTTCTATGATTTGTGGTTGCTGCTGAAGTAGTGACTGTCTACTGTTGATGCTGTTGCTACTTCTGGAGAACTGTGTGTTGCCTTCCTTATGTTGGTGAGAAGGTTGTCCTTGTGCTTCTGAGATTTGCAACTTCTGCTGAGGTGTTGAGTGTCTGCTGTTGTTCCTGTTTGCTCTGTTGCTGTTGCAGTTGTTATTGCTGCTGCTGTTGCTGTGGCTTCTGTGAGGTTGTGCGTGTTGCTTCTGCTGATTGTTTTGTGTTACTGTGGTTCGTGGCTTCTGCAAAGCTAGTGAGTGTCTGTTCCTTTTGCTACTGTTACTGTTGTTGCTGCTGATAGTGCTTTTACTATTGCAGTTGTCCTTGTTGCTGCTATTGTTATTGGTGTTGTGAGGCTGTGAGTCAGCTGTCTGATGCCTATGTGAAGGGATCCATAGTAGTTGTTGCAACTACAGTAGAATGAGCACTAAAAGTGCTAATACCACACACTGCAGCTGTAACAACAACCTGGACCCTTCCAAATTATCTGTTTTTGTTGTTCCTATAACTGACTGCTGCTTTGTTTCTGTGATTTGTAGCTGCTGTTGAGGTGATAGTTGTGTTCTGTTGTTGTCATTGCTGCTACTTGAAGGTTGTATACTGTCTGGCTTATGCATATGAGGAGGTTGTACTGTATTATTGGCCTGCACTGCAATACTGAGAGCTGGGTACTTCTGTTGGTTTATGCTTGAGAAATGACTGTCCGTCTTGCTGTTATTGCTGGCATTGTTGCTGCTGTTGCTGCTGTTGCTAGAACTGCTGTTGCTGATGTTGCTGATGCTACTGTTGCTTCTGTGAAACTCACCTTGCAACTGTATCAATGACTTATGTGCATTTATTATATCTACTTTTTGAGCTTCTGTAACTGGCTTCTGCTGTGGTGCTGTGCTTTGTGGCAGCTGCTAAGATGATGACTGTCCTCTGCTGCTCCTAGTGTTGTAAGTGAAGAGCTGTGTATGGTCTGCCTGATGGTTGTGAAGAAACACAAGATTGTGAGATTGTGTGTTAGTTGGCTGATGCATGTGTGAGGACTGCTTGGTGTGAGCTGGTGGTTGTCCACTGCTGCTGCTGTTTCTGCAGTATTCCTGCTGAACACTGCTTTTACTACTGTTGTTGCTGCTGACAAAACTGCTGCTTCTGTTGCTATAGGGCTGTGTATTGACTGTGTGGAGAGGCTGCACAATGCTGAGTCCAGATGGTACTTGTCCCCTACTGCTACTGTTGCTGCTATTGGAGGTCAGATGTATTACCAGTTGATGTGCCGGAGAATTTCGACACATTTTGATACTAATTGCTTAGATTTTAGCTTGTTTTAAATGCAATTTCCCTTTTTTACTATGTAATTTTAGTATTTTTGCAGTGTATGAGGCGTAAGGACCTAAGAGCATGGAAAAGAGTTCAAAAAGCTACAAAAAGACAAGAAAAGAGCAAAACGGCATCGCAAATGTGGATATGCTATCGCAAAACCCACATGCGAGCCGCATATTGCACACCGAGATCGCAGACCAAAATAGAATTATGGGCAAAGTTCAACATCAAAAATGCGGTGTCGCATAACCTGTTTGCGAGCCGCATATTGCAGACCGAGATCGCAGACCAAAACAGAATTCTAGGCAAAGTTCAACTTCAAAAATGCGGTCTCATATGCGATCACATAACTTGTTTGCGAGCCGCAGAAGTAACCGCAAACCAAACATGAAGTCTACTAAAGGAAGAAAAATCAATGCAAGATGCGGTCACATTTCTACAATGCGGAGCGCAAACTATGAATGCTGTGAAGGCGAAACTAGGGTTACAATCTGTGATGGCCATGTCAAAAATGCGGTCGCATATTCAACCTGAAAGGGCAGATTTGTCCGATTTTTGTCCCGATTTTTGGCCCTCTATAAATAAATTTATTGGGGTTTTGTGGGCTATAGCTGGTCTGACTTTGAAGCTACAATACAAAGCATTAATATTCCTTTCTTTTGGAAGCTTTTGGGTCAAGAATCTTTCACTTTGTAAGCTTTATGGCATTTAATATTCTCTTATTTTTATATTTTAGTATGAGTAGCTAACTTTAAATGCTAAGGTTGTGGACCCTAAATGGATATTATGTTAATGGGTGTTTAACATTGAATATATATATAGTGGTTGGTTGATATTTATTTACTTCTCATTTTTCATTTATTGTTGGTGGTTGCAAACATTAACAAGCGCCATTAAATTCTTGCTTTGCTTGGGAAAGTGGGGTAAAATTTGGTAGAAGTAAATATCAAAGACTCAAGGCTTTAAACCTTGTTTAATAAAATCGCTTAGGAATAAGTGGGTTTTATTTGGTATAAATTGATTGTTCTTAATTGCAACTCTTTTATATTTGGAAAAATCATAAAGAGGAAATACTACCTAACTATTGGAAAATATTGGGTAGTCACTTAGACATCATTTGCATATCAAAAATGACCTTCCATTAGAAATATATCATATTAACACCGTTAGCATTACACTTTATTAATGGGGACACAACCTTGGTTTCTTTAATCAAATTATTTACATTCTCAACATTTCAATTAGCCTTTACCTAAAAACAAACTCAATTCATACTCTTGTTACGGTTAACTGGATAGAATTACGACTTTAGTCGAGTAACACGCTAGTCAAGTAACCTTTTCACACCTATTCCCTGTGGGATTCGACCCCAACCTTGTTGGGTTATTATATTTTACATCGACCGCTTTATACTATTTATTAAAGTGAATTTGCGCGTATCAAATTTTGGCGCCGTTGCGGGGATATACGGTTTTGAAATTACTAAGTAGTGTGTGCTTTACTGTACGTCTTATTCTACTCTATCACACTTTGCTTGTTTTGCTTGGTGTTGATAGGAAAACATGTCCGAATATGGTGAAGACGTGGAGACAAAAATGGAAGAAAATCCTTTTGCGGATATCGAGGAGTACATTAAGGATACAAAAGCTATTGTACCTCCTGCTGTTGGCGCTGCAACTTTCAAGGTGGAACACGGTTTAATCCTTATGCTCGAAACGGAGGGGTTTTTCAGGAATTTCACTGATGATGATCCAACACAACATCTTAGAAACTTCTTGGGTGTTTGTGCAATGCATAAGCAGAACAATGTCTCTGATGATGCCCTAAGGTTGAGATGCTTCAAGTACTCTCTAGCTAGGGACGCAAGGAAATGGCTTCAAAATCTTCCTCCAAACTCCATTCATTCCTGGCCCGAACTTGTCCGAGCCTTCTTGTCTAAATGGTTCCCGCAAAGTAAGAAGTCTGAGCTCCGGGATAAAATCTTCTTTTTCAAGCAATTACCCGGAGAACATCTACATGAGGCATGGGATCGTTTCAAATTATATTTGGTGAGGTCTTCCAACCATGGTTTCCCGGATTCTATTTTGTTGGAGAAATTCTACATGGGCTTGGATCCGATGAACTAATCTATAGCCAAGAATGCAGCTGCCGGATCTTTCATGGACAAATCATTCGCAAGGGTGACACAGATACTTGACAAAATGGCAAAGCATAATCAAGCATGGCATTCCGAAGACACCACAAATGGAATTACATATGGCTATCCTTCGTTGAGCAACATGATCAAGGAAAATCAAGAGAGAGATCAAGTGATTGCAGGGCTTTCTACAAATGTTAACGT
The DNA here is from genome assembly GCA_002018475.1 of Nicotiana obtusifolia. Taxonomy (NCBI): domain Eukaryota; kingdom Viridiplantae; phylum Streptophyta; class Magnoliopsida; order Solanales; family Solanaceae; genus Nicotiana; species Nicotiana obtusifolia. The sequence goes on from MCJB01023566.1 coordinate 31,702, forward strand.
GTTGACAAAGATGTTCATCGAAAGCCAAACGAAGAAGGTAAATGTGGTTGAGAATGTGCAACCTGTATCAAATGAGGATTTTGAGGAAGTAAATTATGTCAACAACTCTCAAGGAGGGCATCAAAGGCAACAATACCAAGGTCAAGGACCACAAAATCAATGAAGGCCAAACCCGCAAGGGCAAGGAACCAACAATGGCGAAATGACCAAGGCGGCTCAAACCAAGGAAATTATAACAACAACAACAACTTCTCAAATCGGAGTTCAAATCCCTATGTTCCCCCAAAGGGTCAATATTCAAATCAAGGTTCCTCAAGTGAGTCTAAGTTGGAAAGTATGCTTGAATGGGTATTGCAAAATCAAGAAAAATCCGACACTTCCATGAGGAACATGACCGAGCTTGTTGGCTCTCATACCGCATCCATTCAAAAATTGGAGATGCAAATGAGAGACCTCTCTAGGGAGCAAAATCCAAAGCAAAAGGGAACACTCCCTAGTGACACAATTGCGAACCCAAAGGGTAGTGGGAGTGGCCCAACTTCTCATGTCATGGCAATTATTACTAGGAGTGGGAAGATACTACAAGGAGAGGGTGAACAAGTGGTTGAGGTAGAAGAGTTCGAGAAAGGGGTTGAGGTTGAAGAGCCAAGTGTTGTCGAAATTGAGAAAATTCCGGAAGATGTGCAAGTGCAAGAAGAGAACCGGGAAGTGGTAAAGGAAAAGGCAAAAAAGACACCAAACATTCTTCCGCCTATTCCTAGACCTCCTCCTCTTTTTCCTCAAAGACTTGTAAGAAGAGTTGACGATAGCAAACTTGAGAAGTTCTATGATATTCTAAAGCAATTATCGGTAAACATCCCATTCTTGGAAGCTTTTCAAGAGATGCCAGGTTTTGCCAAATATTTAAAAGATTTGATCACCAAGAAGAGGACCACTTTCTTTGAAAGCAGATTCAATGAAAAATAGTTTCTTTATTACCAACTTACTTGATTCCAAAACTTAATTTTGAGAATATATGCAGGTTATTAATATTGGTGGGTTGTGCGATTGAGGAAATTGTGCTTATCTGCTCATTGCTTCAGAAATTTGTAAGTTTTCATCTTGTCTTTTGAAAAATTAAATAGTTATATCTTTAAGCTATGTTGTTTGTGTTGTGGATTGAGGGGCTTGATTTTTCCAATAGAAATTAATTAAATTATGTATAGTAAATTTCAGGTGAAATTAAATAGAACTCAATCATGTTTGTAGGAATTTTTCCTCAATCTTTTGTGCCGAGATGGATAAGTTTGTCACAAGATCAAAAGTTGGGCAACCAAGTTCTAGTTCTACTCATCTATCTTTTGCTTCATCCATAGCTCCAGGAATTCAAAGGGATATATCTCTTTCAAATCATAATTTCTAATCTCTCAATACTGACCCGGGGGATATGAAGTCTATTACAGAATATAGCGCTAATATACGAGATGAGGTTAGAAGATATTATATTCAAATGGGACCTCGCCAGAGTGCGAGTCATGATTTTCCTAAAACCAAGTTTGGGAAGACAATGCGTGAGTTTTATCATGGTTGGTTTAAGGGTCAACATTCAAAGTGGCTGGAGTACAATATATCAAAAGATGCTGCATATTGTTTGGTTATTAATTGTTCAAAATGAACATGAAAGTCATAGAAGTATGGAGGATGCTTTTACAAAAAATGGCTTTAAAGGTTAGGACAAGGCTATGAAAAGATTTAAAGCTCATGTTAAGGAGGTAAATAGCATCCACAACAAGTGTTTCAATAGGATGATTGATTTAACGAATCAATCATAATCAATTCGCACTTCTTTTGAAAAGCAACCCGAGAAAGAAAAAAGTGAGTCTCGACGTCACTTGAGTGCTTCAATCGATGTGGGAAGGTTTCTTTAGGATTAGGATTGTCATTTCGTGGGCATGATGAGAGTCAATCTTCTACAAATAGACGTATCTTTCTTGAACTTTTGCAATGATATGGAGATGTGGATTGGGATATTGGAAGCATTATATTAGAAAATGCTCCAAGAAATGAAGTGATGTGTTCTCTAATGATTTAGAAAAATATTGTTGATGCTTGTGCCAAAGAAACAATCAAAGCTATCATTGAAGACTTGGATGGGGTCTTTTTCGGGATACTAGTTGATGAATCAAAGCATATATCACACAAGAAGAAAATGGCACTTATTTTGAGATATGTTAACAAAGAAGGCAAGGTCACTGAGAGATTTATAGGTATTGTTCATGTCAATGATACATTTGCTCAATCATTGAAGAAGGAAATCAACTTTTTTCTTTCGTATCACTCATTAAGTCCATCCCAAATACGTGGGCAAGGTTATGATGGAGCTAGTAATATGCAAGGAGAGCTACGTGGTCTTAAGACTTTGATTTTAAATGAAACTCCATCGGCGTATTGCGTTCATTGTTTTGCTCACCAATTACAATTAACACTTGTGGCTCTTGCAAAGAAGCATTCAAATGTAGATGAATTTTTCTGTATAGTTACTAATATTTTAAATATTGTTGTAGCATCTTTTAAGCGCAGGGATTTGCTTAGACAACATCAAGCTGAAAAATTAGAGGAGTTGCTCATATCGGATGTAGTTCATACTGGACGAGGATTATATCAAGAATGTGGGCTTCAACGACTAGGTGATACTTGTTGGAGTTCTCATTATAGAATGTTAGATAACCTCATTGTCCTATTTTCATCAATTATTCATGTTCTTGAATTTATTGCTCGTGAGGGTCCAAATTATGCTGATAGACTTGTTGTTGAAAGTCTTATGACTAAAGAATAAGGAATTTGAATTTGTTTTTATGTTGCACTTGATGTGTAAAGTTCTAATGATGACAAATGATTTGAGCTCCCCATTACAAATGATGGATCAAGATATTGTCAATGCTATGGGACTCCTCACTCATACAAAGCAAAGATTACAAACAATGAAGAATAGTGAATTTGAATCATTAATGGATGACGTCTCTTCCTTCTGTGATAAACATGAGATATAATGATCCCGAAGATGGACGCTCTTTATTTTCCTGGGAAGTCAAAGCGTATAGCTCTTGATGTTACATACTCTCATCATTTGCATGTTGGGATATCTAATGGTGTTATTGATTTGCATCTTCAAGAGCTTAAAAGTCGTTTTGATGCTGTGAGTACCGACTTACTTCTCGGTATGCCTAGTTTAAATCCACTTAATTCATCTGGTAATTTTGATAAGAATAGGATAATGAAGTTGGGTGAATATTATCCGAATGAGTTTGATAGCAACAAGCTCCAGTATCTTAGCTGCCAGCTTGACAGTTTTATAATTTATGCTCGTGGTCCTGACTAGAGGTTCTTCAACATAAAGGGAATTAGTGACCTTTCTAAAATGTTGGTTAAGTCAAACCCGCATCAAACTTGGCCACTTGTGTATTTACGTATCAAGTTGACTCTCATTCTTTCCATTGTTACTGCTTCTGTGAAACGAGCTTCTCATCCATGAACTACATAAAAAATGAGCTTCATAATAGCATAGGTGATGAATTTTTAAATAGTTGTTTAGTTTGCTATGTAGAGCGTAAGATATTCTCAACTGTGAACAACAATGCCATTATTCATCGTTTTCAACTATTGAAAGTCGTCGATCACACTTGTGAATTGTGATTAGAAGTCCTTTTTGGTAATAATAATACTATCTGATAGTTCATTATGACTTGTGACTAAAACTATTTTTTTGTAATAATAATATTATTAGTAGTTTTCACATTAACTCTTTTTTACTCTTGCATTCGAATGGTTGTGCACTTATACTATATGATTAATAGCAACTTTATGTTAAAGGAAGTGAGCACCCACGACATTAAAATCCTAGATCCTCCACTGGGTGGTGCACATGCTAGGTGACGGGCGCGTGGCGTGCACCGTGGTAAGCATGAATCGAGTTGATTTATGTACTGAGTTGCTATCTTGTAATGACCCAACCGGTCGTTTTGAGTTTTAGCGTTCCATTCGGTTCTTTGAGACTTTGAGTAGCTTCATATTACATACTATGACTTGCGTGTATGGTTGGTTTTGGTTTTCGAACGGTTCGGGATTGATTTGGAAGAATGATTCTCGTTTTAGAAGCCTTAAGTTGGAAGAATTGATCAATGTTTGACTTTTGGGTAAACAAACTCAAAATCGGATTTTAATTATTCTAATAGGTTTGTATGATGATTTTGGACATGTCCACAAAGTTTGGTTAAAATTTTGGATGAGTTTTGGATAAGTTTCGATTGTATGGTGATTGTTTTAGGTTTCGATGTCAATTTGAGCATAAATTTACCATATTAAGCAAACGACCTTTGATTCGTATTTCGACTAAACCATTATATCTGTATCACAATTTTGGAACCATAGCAACTGGAATCATCAAGTGTCGACATCATATGAGAAATTTATAGTCAATTTACTAAGAATTGAGTTGCTAGATTTTTCCAGATTAATTACGAAATTGCCACTAAATTCGTACTTAAAGATCTGCACTATTTCCAAATACTGAAACCAATGTATGTCCTTCATTATAAGGTCACGTTGAGTGATTCAAATGCCTTACTTGATTGGAATTTTACAAGGAACCCATTGGAGGCATCAAAAGCGAGTTTTGGGATCATTTGACACTATAAACGAGGCAGAACAACTCAATTTTGGTTATATTTCATAAATCCATCTTCGTTTTTAGCATTTGATTGATGATTTCAAATTGAAATTTGGGGAATTTTTTCTAAAATTTCATAAAGTAAACTATTAAGTTTTGAACGTCGATTCAAAGTCAGATTTGAGTGAAACTAGTATGGTTGGACTCGTAATTGAAGGAGTTGTCGGATTTTGTGAGTTTCGTCGGATTCCGAAGTGCAGGCTTGGGTTTGAAGTTTTTGTTGACTTTGGGCTTTTGATTAAAGATTCTACCTTTATCGATTGGGTTTGTTTCCTTTGGCACTATTTGATGTTCTTGAGTTGCTTTTGGATAGTTTTGAGCCATTTGAAGGTTAGTACACGCGGTATGGTGTTTCTAGAGTATTATTTGGCTTGCTCGGTATTGTATTTGGCTTGTTCAAGGTAAGTAACACTTCTAAATTTTGTGCTGAGGATATGAACCCTGAATATACGTGTTTGCCACCTAAACGTAAAGGTAAGTTCTATAGAGTGGTGGTCAGATCAATGATGTTGTATGGGGTGGAGTGTTGGCCAATCAAGATCGTTCATGTCTAGAAGATGAAGGTAGTAGAAATAAGGGTGTTGAGCTGGATATGCGGGCATACAAGGTAAGATTGGATTAGAAATGAGGTTATTCGTGACAAGGTGGGTGTGGCCCCTATTAAGGACAAGATGCGGGAAGCGCGGCTTAGGTGGTTTAGGCATGTGAGGAGGAGAAGCACAGATGCCCCGGCAAGGAGGTGTGAGAGGTAGACATTGGAGGGACTACAGAGAGGTAGAGGCAAGCCAAAGAAGAGGTGGGGAGAGGTGATTAGGCAATACATGGTGCAGCTTCAGCTGATCGAGGACATGACCCTTGATAGGAAGGTATGAAGGTCGAGGATTAGGATAGTAGAGTAGGTAGTCTAGAGTGTTCATAACAATAGTATTGGCACGCAGTCTCGCTTCCTGTTGGTAGTAGGTTTTTATGACTAACCGTTGTTTTCTTTCATTGTTGATCACCTTACTATATTGTTATTTTTATTCTGCTTTTATATGGCTTTTTGGTACTGTCCCTTCTTGTCTATATTTTCATTTATGTGGTGCTTATGCTTTCCGAGCCGATGGTCTATTGGAAACAATCTCTGTATCCTCACAAGGTAGGGGTAAGTCTGTGTACACACTACCCTCCAAGACTCCGCAATATGGGATAAAACGGATATGTTATTGTTGTTGAGGTGACACACATGCTAGGTGATGGGCGTGTGAGCGTGCACCGTGTGAATTATGAATCGGTCGATTATGTGGTGCTGTGTAGTTATCTATCTTGTTTATATCCATGAAATTCCTACGTGTTAGAGTAATTGAGCTGTGATCTATGTTAGAAATCATGTTTTGGTCATATACTTATTCTGTTGGGACCCACTGAGGTCATTTCTGCTGTTGAGTTATTTGCTTAAATTGTAATTGCATACTCAGTCATATTCATTCATTTGCATCTCATATTTCAGTCTCTATTATCATTCGTTATCACATCATGTTATCATTGTTTGGGCTAATTAGCATGAGATTTGTGAGCCCGAGAGACTGAAAAAATTGATGACTAAGTGAGGCCGAGAGCCTGATTGTGAGTGATATTTATAGGATTGAGCTGCATGCACATGTTTTATTGATTCATGATAGGATCGGGCTGCACGTTGCAGCATGCCATGATTGGCTTATATTAGCTCTTGGTCCGGATCCGCCCTTCGGAGTCTGACATACCTGCAGTGAGCGCAAGTACCGATGAGTGCGAGTGTGAGTGACGAGTGATTGAGAGTGCTAAGTGATTGGGAGGTGCTGAATGATAGAGAGTGTTGAGTGATTGGGAGGTGATGAGTGATTGAGTGTGCTGAGTGAGGTTAAATACTCCGAGAGCATGAGCACATGAGTTTATCACTGTGGTGCATTACATTTGACATGCATACTTGGCATGTAGGCATAAAGATGCATTTCCTCATGCTATACGGTATTGTGACATTGATGACTTCTCATACACATTGACATGTAGGCATAGAGATGTACTTTCCTCATGCTATCTGATAATGGAGCATCTTATCTGTTGTTGAAAGGTTTTGGAAACAATCATAGTTTTTATGACATACTCACATTTTGGTGACTTTGGTGAAAGATTTGGGTTTTACTGTTATACCTGAAAAGTATGCCTATTTGTAACTATGAACGAGCTGAGCTTCATGTCTTTGAGTATTACTTGTACTGTTTTTATTATATTGTTATGAGTTGTTCTTGGCTGTTGGTGTTGGACTCTAACTGTTGTCTAAGTTCGTCATTGCTTTCAACCTAAGGTTAGGTTTGTTACTTATTAAGTACATGGGGTCGGTTCTACTCATACTACACTGCTGCACCTTGGGTGTAGATTTTGAAGCTGATATTGCTGTATATGGCGGAGCTGGCGTTGAAGATGTACCTGCATTCCGGTTGTAGCTGCCTCTTGTTCATGGTAGCTTTAAATTTATAAAAATCTATTTATGTACATTTTAAATAGATGATATATTTATTTCATACCAGTTTTGTAAACTCTAAGTCTTAGAAGCTCATGATTTGTACTACCACTCCTTCGGGAGTTGTATAAAATTCAGTTATTTTGTTTTTAACTCTTATCATTATTATTATATTGTGGTTTATTATTAATTGGCTTACCTAGCGGGTTGGATTAGGTGCCATCATGACTAGTTGGATTTTGAGCCGTGACTAGTTGGTATTAAAGCTCTAGGTTCATAGGTTCTATGAGTCAGGAGCAAGTGTCTAGTAGAGTCTTGCAGATCGGTATGATGACGTCCATACCTATCTTCAAGAGGCTACATGGCATTTAGGATAAACTTCCCATCTTTGTTCCTTATCGTACGCATTGATTCAGCTTGAAGCGTATCTCTTTGAATTCCTTCCACTCACTCGTATGCGCATGTGAGCGTTCGTATCAGCTGTACATCGATAGCTTGTGGATTTCATGGATGAGGTGCGAGATGTGTTTTCTGTATTTTGGTGATGGGCCAGTTTGGAGGACTTGAGGCCCAGTTTAGACCACAACTTAGGCTCGGTAGTTAGTTGTGTGAGTATGTGCGTTTGGACTTCTATGTGCAGTGGTGTCCCTATGAACAGGACTGGTGGCTCAATGAGTGGTTGGATGGCTATATGATGACTAGGATGTGACTGCGGGATGTGTTCAGATGGTTTGAATGTGATGGGAAGAGTTTGCTTGAGATGTGAAAAGGGCTATTAGATGCTCGATTTCTGTGGATGTGTCATACAATCTTGAGTTATGAAGGGTTTTTGAGAGATTCTTTCATGTTATTTCACTTGTGGAACGACATAGATTTTCATGTCTTATTTATGAGTTTAGACTCAGGTTGATTAGGTGATTGCGTAGTAGTTGTGGCTGTGAAAGGGTATAGAGAGATGTTAGTTTAAGGCTAAGCAGGTGGGTTATTATCTGCGGGGTAATCTACAGATGTGGGATCCTTATGATGTTGCATGGAGGGTTTCTTTTTCTACCAGTGGGTTATAGGTGTTGCAACTTGAGTTTGGATTAGTTGAGAAAGTTGACCTGACTATCACGAGGATGAATGAGAGCTTAGCAGATGATTTGAGGTATTATATGGTTTGTGTTACATGAGCTTATGAACGATTTAGTTGAATTTCAGTGCGGGATTATGATAGTTATAAAGTATGGGTATTATGAGTTATCGAATGTTTTAGTCTATGGCTTTGAGCCAAGCAGGGGAGTCTGCTATCGATGATTTGATTGCATGATTATGTCTTGTACTAGTTTCGATTTGAGGCATACTTGTGAATCAGTTATGACTTACGGAGGTTGAGATCGAGGATGACTCAAGTAAGAGAATTTCTGGATACGTGTTATATTACACTTTATGGGCATATGGAAATCATGGAATGATTTGAGCTGTTATTCGTGACTGATGTAGTGCGCATGGAGTAGGAATTTACTCGGTTGCGTTAAGGCGGGGTTACTTATTTGGGTGTTGTTGTGCTAATGGGGCACAGGTTCTACCCGCTTGGGTGGTGCCATTCAGATTTGAGCAAGTGGATGACTCTCGAGAGGGTTCTAATGGATTCAAGGTTTATATGTGGCAATTGAGAAACTTTTTGGATTTGTATATGGCTAAAATCTGAGATTTACATTGGATGAGGTCGAGACTCGCGGTATTTCTATACCATGGTGGATTCTACGTTTCAGTATCGGGAAGGTGAAGGAAACGACTTTAGATTCGCAAAAGGTCTCTTCAAAGTGGGTGTCTCAGTTGTGGTACTTTTAGGGTGCTTAAGAGGGAGTATAACGGCTTATGGTCCTTAGAGCGGGGTGGTTTTATGCTACGATCTCTTGTGGTGAGCTTTGGGTAACGATCGTGGTGTTCTGGTAAGGAGAAGTGTCAACCTGGGGGTAATTTAGAAGGAACTCGGAGAAATAGGATAGCTTGGTAGTAGGTTGGATCAGCACGATAATGGATATGATCGGTTCTTTGGGTACTTATGATGTGGTGAGTCTCTACAGGTGTTTTGTGGCAATACTCTTGGGTTTGGCGACCTGCATGGCTTGGTTGAGTTAGAGAGATTCAGTTTTGATGGCTTGGTTATGCGTAAACGGGCTTCGAAGTGTTCTCGATTCTTTCTGCCACAATTTGAGATGGATATTATCTACATGTATGAGGGGTATGTTGCTTGTTGTAATTTTCTCTTGGATGGGATCAAGTGGAAGGTTTCTGACTGATCGGGTATGTATTCTGCTTGTGATTCAGAGTTGTTAATGAGATTCTTGTGCATTTCACATAATGGCATGATAGATGCGTCGCGTCGCGTGGGATTGAGATTTGCATGTACAAGGTCATGGTTCAGTTTTGAAGGGAAGGTCATGAATTCTTAGACAGCATCGACGGTTTCCGTTGTTTTGATGAATGCTATAACTACTTGGTAATGCCTGAGAAATGTGCACATTTTAGAAGGCGCACAGTGTTTTGACTTACGGATGCTTAACTGGTATTGCGGTACTTACCTAGTTGATCGACTGCTAATGTTCAGATTTTGCTATGTGTCATGGAAGAATTATAGATGTTTTTCTCGTGGGGATGATTATGTATGAGAGATGTGTTAGTCATTCGAGTGGTGGAGTTGGGATTGGCTATGGTGATTCATGTGTTCTATGGATTTGGAGATTGGAGTTCTTAGAAGCAGATTATTTCGGGATTGCGGACTGTAAAGATGTGGCAAGTTAGCTAGATGGTGGTACGTGTTATGGTTAGATCATTGCGGCCTTTTGGAGGGCTATTTATCCATTCGGGGATGATCAGAGTTAATTTGGGGGCCCATTGATAGGCCCAATAAGGATGTATATTCTACACTGAGTCGGATTTGTTGACTCAGAACTGTTTGTGTTGAGGGGTTTGGCATTCGGTCAGAGTTGAGTTTGTTAGTTTTTGGATATGTTCTACGAGTTACTCTTCTATGCTACGAGGGGTTGTGATTTATTGGTTATGTGCACACATGATGCGGTTTTGTTTGGGCCTTGCTTCGAAATTCAAGCGAGATGGTTATTAGGTTGTTGAATGTGTTACTGCGCCTTGCTTATGTTCTTTTCGGGCTGTGGTATATTGTGTTATTGCTTCTCTATGGTTATGGTCATGCACTTCGTGTACTTGATATTGAATTGCGTGTAGTTGTTGATTTAGAGCATTGTGGCTTGAGGTATTTCATATGGACCGGTGTTTGGATGGGTCACGCATTGCAGCGAGGTTATGTTGGGATATGATCCTTTGTGTTAGATTCATTTGTCTTGGTCCTACTATGTGTGATGGGTTCATGGCATTGCTGAGCTTGCGTGATGGTTCTCTCATTTGAGTCATTTTCGATGATTGAGTACAATTGAATTGTTGCGTAGTGGTACACGGATTGCACAATTTGTGGTTTTAGGTTATATTGGTGTAGCATTTCAATAGAATGTTTGTGTTTGATGATACGAGGTCATTGAACCTAAAATGCGTACTAACGGATTTGATTACAGTATGTATGGAGGAATAATAGCGAAAGTCGGCTTAGGATTTGACTTTGGTTTTTGTCGAATGAGAGACTGCTCCATGACTTGTTGATCTGATAAGTGGTTATGGGTTTCTGCATGTCTCTTTCATCATCGGTAGTGTACGAAGATTTCAGAACGAGATTTTGTTTGATATGAGGTTTTTTATCGATATTGTTTTGAGCAGTTACTGTGGTCGGAAATTATTGCTACGAGTATGCGAGTTATGTGGTATATCATGTGATTTCATCTTGGGTATGGTTATGGCTTGATACATCTTGATCAAGACTTATACAGTGTGTAGATACGAGATTCGGGTCTTGTAAGGAATTCCGGATGTTGGAAATTGGGTTCTAAAGTTTACGGGCTAAGGTTAACGTAATGATCTTCAATTATGTTTTGTTGTCAGGCTTACATGGATTGGGGTGAGGAATCACCCCCAGATATGTGCATGGTAAGGTTACACGGAGATTTGACGGCTTTGGAACAACTCTTGGCACGTTCGAGGACGAACACATGTTTAAGTGGGGGATAATGTAATGACCTGACCGGTCGCTTTGAGGTTTAGCGTTCCATTTGTTGGTTTGAGACTTTGAGTAGCTTCATATTATGTATTATGACTTGCCTGTATGGTTGGTTTCGAATTTCGAGCGGTTCGGGATTGATTTGGAAGAATGATTCTCGTTTTAGAAGCTTTAAGTTGGAAGAGTTGACCAAAGTTTGACTTTTGGATAAACGGACTCGAAATCAGGTTTTAATTAATCCAATAAGTTTGTAAGATGATTTTGGACATGTCCACAAAGTTTGGCTAAATTCCGATGAGTTTTGAATAAAGTTTGGTTGTATGGTGATTGTTTTTGGTCTCGATTTGAGCACAAAGTTACCATATTGAGAAAACGGCTTTTGATTCGTGTTTCGACTAAACTATTATATCCGTATCGTAATTTTGGAACCACAACAACTGGAATCATCAAGTGTCGACATCGTATGAGGAATTTATGGTCGTTACTAAGAATTGGGTTACTAGATTTTTCGGATTAATTATGAAATTGCCACTGATTTCGTATTTAAAAATCTGAATTCATTTTCCAAATATTAAAACCAACATATCTCCTTTCATTAAAATATCAAATGGAGTGATTCAAAAGCCTAACTTGATTGGAATTGTACGAGAAATCCATTGGAGGCATCAAAAGTGAGTTGCAGGATTTTTTGACATAAGAAACGAGGCAGAACAGCTGGGCATAAGCATATAATATCAAGGGTTTGTTCATTTGATCATATTTTAAGTTGTGGAGCTCAGATTTGGGCCATTTTAGAGGCGATTTTCATCTCATGGATTGGGGTGAGTGTTCTATACTCGGTTTTGGTTATATTTCATGAATCCATCTTCGTTTTTGGTATTTGATTGATGATTTCAAAGTGAAATTTGGAAATTTTTGTCTAAAATTTCATAAAGTTAATTTTTGAGTTTCGAACATCGTTTCAAAGTCGGATTTGAGTGAAACTAGTATGGTTGGACTCGTAATTGAATGGGTTGTCGAATTTTGTGAGTTTCCTCAGATTCTAAGGTATAAGATAGGGTTTGACTTTTTGGTTGATTTTGGGCTTTTGATTCAAGATTCTACCTTTATCGATTGAGTTTGTTTCCTTTGGCATTATTTGATGTTCTTGAGTTGCTTTTGGCTAGTTTGACCCGTTCGGAGGTTAGTACACACAGGGTGGCGTTTCTACAGTATTGTTTGGCTTGCTCGGTATTGGATTTAGCTTGTTCAAGGTAAGCAACACTTCTAAACTTGATGCTGAGGATATAAACCCTGAATATACGTGTTATGTGTTTGGTGTTGAGGCGATGCACATGCTAGGTTACGGGCGTGTGGGCGTGCATCATATGAATTATGACTTGGTTGATTTTGTGGTATATGTAGTTATATATCTTGTTTCTATCCATGAAATTCCTACGTGTTAGAGTAATTGAGCTGTGATTCATGTTAGAAATCATGTTTAGGCCATATACTTATTCTGTTGGGACCCACTGAGGTCATATCTGCTGTTGAGTTATTTGCTTAAATTGCAATTACATACTCAGTCATATTTATTCATTTGCATATCATACCTCAGTCTCTGTTATCATTCATTGTCACATCATGTTATCATTATTTGGGTTGATTGGCATGAGATTTGTGAGCCCGAGAGACTGGAGAGATTGATGACTGAGTGAGGCCGAGGGCCTGATTGTGAGTGATATTTATGGGATCGAGCTGCATGCACATGTTTTATTGATTCATGATGGAATCGGGCTGCACGTTGCAGCATGCCATGATTGGCATATATTAGCGCTTGGTTAGGATCCGCCTCTTCGGAGTCTGACATATCTGCAGTGAGCGCAAGTACTGATGAGTGCGAGTGTGAGTGACGAGTGATTGAGAGTGCTAAGTGATTGTAAGGTGCTGAATGATAGAGAGTGTTGAGTGATTGGGAGGTGCTGAATGATAGAGAGTGTTGAGTGATTGGGAGGTGATGAGTGATTGAGTGTGCTGAGTGAGGTTAAATACTCCGAGAGCATGAGCACATGAGTTTATCACTGTAGTGCATTACATTTGACAAGCATACTTGGCATGTAGGCATAAAGATGCATTTCCTCATGCTATACAGTATTGTGACATTGATGACTTCTCATACACATTGACATGTAGGCATAGAGATGTACTTTCCTCATGCTATCTGATAATGGAGCATCTTATCTGTTGTTGAAAGGTTTTGGAAACAATCATAGTTTTTATGACATACTCACATTTTGGTGAATTCGGTGAAAGATTTGGGTTTTACTGTTATACCTGAAAAGCATGCTTATTTTCGGTAACGATGAACGAGCTGAGTTTCATATCTTTGAGTATTTCTTGTATTGTTTTCATTATATTATTATGAGTTGTTCTTGACTATTGGTGTTGGACTCCGACCGTTGTCCAAGCTCGTGACTGCTTTCAAACCTAAGGTTAGGTTTGTTACTTATTGAGTACATGAGGTCGGTTGTAGTCATACTATACTTCTGCACCTTGGGTGCAGATTTTGGAGCTGATATTACTGTGTATAGCGGGAGATGGCATTGAAGATGTACCTATGTTCTGGTTGTAGCTGCCTCTTATTCATGGTAGCTTTAGATTTATAAAAATCTGTTTATGTACATTTCAAATAGATGATGTATTTATTTCATACCAATTTTGTAAACTTTAAGTCTTAAAAGCTCATGATTTGTAGTACCAATCCTCGGGGAGTTGTATAGAATTCAGTTATTTCATTTTTGACTCTTATCGTTATCATTATATTGTGGTTTATTATTAATTGGCTTACTTAGCGGGTTGAGTTAGGTGCCATCACGACTAGTTGAATTTTGGATCGTGACATATCTAGTCTTGTTTTATCTATGAAATTTCTATTTGTTCGAGTAATTGAGCTATGATTCATGCTAGAAATCATGTTTAGGCTATGTGCTTATACGGTTGAGACCTAATGAGGTTATTTTTGTCTTGTTGAATTATCTTCTTTTACTATAATTATATACACAGTCATGGTTCATCATTTGTATATCATATCTCAGTCTCTATTTATCATTTGCTGTTACCTCGCATGTTATCATTGTTTGGGCTGCGCGGTACGAGATTGTGAGCCCTTGAGAGTTGGGAGATTGATGACTGAGGTTGGCCTGAGAGCCGTGATGTGAGTGTTGTTTTGGATCGGGCTGCGCCGCAACAAGCCATATTAGCTTTATTACTAGTATTATCATTATGGATCGGTTGCATGCTGCTGCAGGCCTTATTGACTTATTTATTATTATGGATTGGGCTGCACGCCGCAGCATGCCTTATAGGCTTTATATTAGCGCTTGGGCGGGATTCGCCACCGTAGTCTGACATACCAGCAGTGAGTGCAGGCACTGTGATATATATACATGTGCTTTGATGAGAAGCTTATGAGCCAAGCACCAGTACAGTTGAGTGATTGTGTGTGTGACGAGAAGGGCATTTGAGACAGACATCTTGAGTATGTTGAAGGTGAGAGTACCTAAGGATATCACCGTGAGATCATTCATTTGACATGCATACTTGGAATGTAGGCATATATTCCTCATGCTCGACGGTATATGATAATTGATGACTTGACATGCATATTGACATGTAAGCATAGAGATATACTTCCTCATGCTATTTGATAATGAAATATCTTATCTGTTGTTAAAAGATTGGGAAAAATCATAGTTTTCTGATATACTCATACTTTGGTGATATCGGTGAAAGATTTGGGTTTTACTCTTATAACTGAAAAGCATGTCTATTTTCTCGTAACTGTGAACGAGTTATTACTTGTACTTATTTCATTGTATTGTTACGAGTTGTTTTTGGCTATTGGTGTTGGACTCTGACCTTCTTCCGAGCTCGTCACTGCTTTCAGCCCAATGTTAGGTATGTTACTTATTGAGTACATGGGGTCGGTTGTACTCATACTACACTTTGGCACACTTCAGCACCTTGCGTGCAGAATTTGGAGCTAATGTTGTTGTGTATGGCAGGAGCTGGCATTGAATATGCGCATGCGTTCCGGTTATTTTTGCCTCTTGTTCATGGGAGCTTTAGATTTGTAAATCTGTTTATGTATATTTTAAATAGAGGATGTATTTATTTCGTACCAGCTTTGTAATTCTAAGTCTTGGAAGCTCATGACTTGTACTATCAATCCTTGGGATTTTGCATAGAAAGCTTAGTTATTTTATTTATTGATTCCTATTTTCTATTTGAGTTGTGTTGTCTATCATTTGGCTTACCTAGCGGGTTGGGTTAGCTGCCACCACTGTTTATCCATAAATTGGTACAATTGAATTTATACGTTATTTGTAGACAGGTGAATCGATTTGATCCTAAAATGATAAATATATTGGGCGAGAATTTAAGACTTAGCCTTAAAACTGAGATAAAATAGCAGATATCTTGGTACCGCGAACAGAGCTTCCGGAGGCAGTAAGAACAATGTAAATTAGAAAGAAAGTAAAATGTTATTAGTTTTGAGCAAAGTACGGTGTATGCTTGTTATAAAATTCATCTCCTTACAATGATGGTAGAGCTCACTATTTATAGCTACAATTAGGGAACAAGGTCCTAGGATCAAGCCCCTCTTAAATGACAATTATGAGGGCTATTGAAGAATGTGTAATGGTAGGCAGTGAAGGCCATATTGTTTGTAACAGACCGTGCACTTAATGCTATAAATTATTCTTCATTGAATGCTACCGAGTGGCAGGCACTT
This sequence comes from Nicotiana obtusifolia, assembly GCA_002018475.1. Taxonomy (NCBI): domain Eukaryota; kingdom Viridiplantae; phylum Streptophyta; class Magnoliopsida; order Solanales; family Solanaceae; genus Nicotiana; species Nicotiana obtusifolia. The sequence continues at coordinate 47,768 of MCJB01023566.1, forward strand.
ATTTTGCCTTTATGAATGCCATTTTCTCGGATAACAAACGAGATCGTTGTCTTCGGACTCGACTATCTTTTGTCTTCAGCTCCACATGTCGCTTTCTCATGCGATCATTAAATATGAACATAATTTAACCTATACAGATAGTTTTCCTGCTTTTCGAGGGTATAACTTTGTGTCACCGGGAAGTTGGTAGAGATACCTTTTTCGGAGGAAAATTCTCTGACCCCCTCTGAAGAGTTTCTGACGGTTGATTAGACACATGTCTCTCTGCATTTAATGCCCTGAATATGCGTCATCTCACGATTTAGCACCACTTTTGCCGGTTATCGATATAATTATGGCCACAATTTTAGCCGCATATTCCGTTACTTATACGCATCAAACTTCTTCATTTACACTTCATAATTTTCCAATCTTTCTCAAACTCTCTTTACTCAACTCGTATTTGTCTTCAACTTTCTCTAACCTTCTTCTTCAAAGAAAACCTCTTCCTCACTTTTGATAAAAATGGCTTCTTTTTTTTTTCCAAAAACCCTAGTTCCTTAAAGAACAAAGGTAAAGCTGATAATGCTGCTCCTCCTATGTTGAGCACCATCCTTCCAAAGAGCCTAGTCACAACTAAGGACTTTGAAGAGAGGTATCCTTCCGCTAATCCCGGCACATGGGCTATTGGTGGGTACCCTTCTTCTATTGGTCCTTCCAGCATTCCTGCTATGAAGGAAGACTGCCATTACCAAGACTTAAACATTATCGCTTCTGACCTTGCGAAGTGGATTACCTTAAGCAAGAAGGTTTTCACGTATTTTTATATGTATCCCTTCACTTTGGGGTCGTTTTCTTTGAGCGGTGAGCTTGACTCCATTATCGTGGAGTTCTGCATCCGTTACTAGGTATGCCTGGCACAAGTAAGTCCTTCTGTGTGGAGGACTATTGCTTGTCCTTGGCGTCTATGTCAGGAGACGGGAGATGAGCTAATCCTAGCTCGATTAATGAACCTTTAATCCCTTAAGATTTACCGGGGCGGGGGGGGGGGGG
>MCJB01023566.1:50140-142520 GCA_002018475.1 Nicotiana obtusifolia
TTGGGGGGGGGGGGGTATAATGTTGTGGAAGATGCTAATTCTTGCTTTCGAGTACTATTTGCTATTCTCGGTATCATGAGTCTGGGTACCGGGTCTCTCCCGTCCTCGGTTGATGAGAAACCAACAACTAGCACTGCGATTGCAACAACTATTCCTTAACCTACAATGCCATCAACTTCATCTCCTTATTCACCAACTTTGCCTTCGCCATCAGCAACTAGACATCATCTCCACGGCCACAGTTGCCCGAGAGGAGGATGTGCTTCTTCCGTAGTCCCCAGTTCATGGGAATTTGGGGCAAAATTCTGCTGTTCCCTCTGAAGATCCACAAAGGAGGAGGAGCGTCACCATTTTGATCTCTACCAGATTCCATCTGCTATCCTGGTCTGTGGAACTTGCTAATTATTTGAAGTCTTTGGCTTCAGAAAAGATAGGGATAAGATACAAACTCTCTCGGTAGAGTGTTTGTTGAATTATGCCATGCACAACGTAGAGGCTCTATAGCCCTTGTTTCTTCTGTTGTTTCTTCCATCTTTGTTATGGCAGGGTTTTGAGTTTGAATTTTTTGTTTTGCAGGCCACTTCCTTGCTTCTGAGGGCCTTCAAAGGCTGATTCATGATAAGGAGGAACTTACCTCTAAGTGGGATCAACTTTTGGCCAAGCGAGATCAGAGTGCTGCTCGCCTCTCAGAACTAGAAGCATGAGTTTCTGAGGATGTTGAGTTAGAGGCTCGCTTGTAGCAAATGAGCGAGAAGTAGCGACCCTTATCCAGGAGGTTTCCCCGTCTCCGCTGAAAGGCTGAGAAATTTGAAAGCAGCCTTAAACTCCAAAACTAAAGAAGTTACTACTGCCAAGGCGAAGTATGCCCTGTTGGAGGAGAAGCATAAGAGGACCATCAGCCTCCGGGCCACTAGATCCGCACGGGATAACCTTTCTGCCGAGACTGACCGACTTAAAGAAGAACTCCAGTGCCGAGCAGCTTGCCTCATTGTCGAAAGAACATATGATATGTATAGAATGAGGAGAAAAACCTTGAAATAGGCCAAAACGAGTGTCATTGACTTTGACGTCGAAATCGCCAGGGCCCGTGAACTGGAGTCAACTGCCAAAAGGGGTCTTCCTGCTCGACCTGATGCTACCGACTCTTCTGGTTCCGGTTCTGAGTTCTCAGGACAGAAGAAGAACCAAAAGTTGACAATGTTGAAGGCCAAGATATTGAGCCAGCGGTGGATCCTCCCATTTCCCCTGGGGGCGCAGATGCTTCTCCTCCTCCGGGTTTCGATGATAGAGTAGCTTAGTATTTGCTTTCTTTTCTTTCTCATATCTTTGCACTTGTGCTGTTTGGCACATTTATTGTGAGTAGAAGCACTTTTTCGTTCAAGTATCGTGCAAGTTTTTCTCTTTTCGTACGTTTCATTTAAGTATTTGTGCAAGTTTTACTCTTCGCGTCCTTTTCATTTAAGTATTTGTGCAAGTTTTACTCTTTTCATCCTTTTCATTTAAGTATTCTCATAAGTTTTTTCGCGCTAAGATATGCGAGGCTTCGGGTATGTTTTTCCCCGATAGTATTTGGATTCCGGGCATAGGTTCTTCTGAAATCAACCCTTTAACGTGAGGGTTTCATAAGAGAGGGTCCTCTTATGTTTACGATGCTCTTGAAGAGGACGTCTCCTGTTCATTACGACACTAGCATTTGAAGTACTTGTTTAACTTTCAAATGATATAATCCATTCATCGTTCAGAGAAGAAACAAGATAGAAATAAAGGGACTTTACTTTATTCCTTCCATTTTCAAAAGTACACAAGCATTTGTTTTGCCATTTCTTGTGGCTAACTAGTACAACTTGTTTCTATGGGGTTGGCCGTGCAGTCCCCGATCCTGATGATACAACTATGTTTTCGGGTTTCGTATTCTGATTGATGTGGCAGTCATTGTTGCTGTATCCTCATATCATCCCCCAGTGTTTGAATGTCAAGAATACGAGTTTGAACACTGGAAGTTTTGCACCTTTGAGGACTCCAATAGTGAATGGCTGGATAATCTTCAGTTAGCAAACTTCACTTCCCCTTAGGAATTTATGTTATCGAACAAAAGATTATCTAAGAATCCCCTAGTGGCTTACACTTGTGAATGGTCGGGTAATCTTTATTCAACAGCAAACTGTACTTCCCTGTAAGAACTTTGCTATCTAGCAAAAGACTAGCTAACCGCTTCGTAGTGGTTCTTTGCTTGTCTACCTTGTCATTCAAAGGTCTTATTTATGCTACTAAATCTTCCTTCATAGTATGCTTTCCGTTGTAGCCTCGTTAAAAACCTTGCCAAAAATACCTAATTAGGACAAAAACTGAGCGAAGAGAAAAAGACTGCAGCATATACTTTTTGTACAAGCGAGGCTCATCAGCAATAGTATCTCTTGAGGTGTGCCACATTTCAGTTGCTCGACAACTTTTTCGTCTTGATTTTCCAATTCGCATGACCCTTTCCCTGTGACAGCTGAAACCCGATATGGGCCTTTCCATGTCAGACCTAGCTTCCCCGCATTGAGCTCTAGGGTGTTCTTAGTTACTTTCCTTAAAACCAAGTCTCCTACTTTGAAATAACGGAGGTTGGCTCTTCGATTGTAATATCTTTCTATTCTTTGCTTTTGGGCTTCCATCCTTATATGCGCCAAGTCCCTGCATTCATCGACCAGCTCCAAAATTGACCAACATTGCTTCATTGTTTGTTTCTTCGTTCGCTCGGAAATATCTCAGGTTAGGCTCTCATAATTCCATCGGGATTAAGGTTTCTACTCCTTACACAAGAGAGAAAGGACTCTCGCCCGTGCCCGATTGTTCCGTTGTTCAATACGCCCATTGTACTCCTAGCAGCTCTTTGGGCCATTTACCTTTTGCTGCTTCCAGTCTCGTTTTGAGATTTTGTATAATCACCTTATTTGTTGATTCTTCTTGACCGTTTGCGCTCGGATGATAGGGTGATGATGTGATCCTTTTTATTTTCAAGTCTTTAAGAAATTTTGTGGCCTTTGCGCCTATAAATTGCGGCCCGTTGTCACAGGCTATCTCTTTTGGTATCCCAAATCTGCAAATTATTTTTTCCCATAAGAAATCTACCACTTCACGTTCGGCGATCTTCTGGTAAGGACCTGCTTCAATCCACTCAGAAAAATAGTCAGTTAAGATCAAAAGAAATCTTACCTTACCGGGGGCCGATGGCAGCGGCCCGACGATATCCATCCCCCACTTCATGAGCGACCATGGTGACAAAACTGAGTGCAGTGTTCTGCCGGTTGATGTACCAATGGTGCGTACCATTGACATTTATCATATTTTTGAACATAAGCCTTGGCGACTTGTTCCATCTGAGGCCAGTAGTATCCTGCCATAATTAATTTTAAAACTACGGAATCTGTGCCTGAGTGATTTCCGTAGATCCCTTCATGGAATTCTCGCATAACATAGTTAGCTTTGGAGGCTCCCAAACATTGGGCCAACGGGCCTTGGAAAGATCTTCTGTACAATTGACCTCCCTTGAAGTTGTATCGAGCTGCTTTAATGCGTAGCGCCCAAGATGCCTCAGGATCTTCAGGAAATTTTTCGTGCTTGAGATAGTCAATGATCGCGTTTCTCCAGTCCCAGACCAAATTAGTCGCGTTTACCTCTTAATAGCTATCTACGTCCTGTACCGAGTGCATGAGCTGTACGACTGTACTGGAGTCTGATCCCTTTATTTTCGTGGATGAACCTAGATTTCCTAGTGCGTCCGCTTCCGCATTCTCTTCCCTTAGGATGTGCATAATTGACCGTTCCCGAAATCGAGCGAGCAAAGCCTGGACATTCATTACGTATTGTTGCATGCGTTCCTTTTTTGCTTCGAAGATCCTGTAGTTCCGATGTACTACCAATTGGGAGTCGCATTTGATTTCTATGACCTTGGAGTCTAGTCCCCAGTCCAATTCGAGCCCCTACAATCAATGCTTCACACTTTACTTCATTGTTAGTTAGAGGAATAGGTCTTATGGCTTGCCTTAGTGTTTCTCCGGACGGCGTGGTTAACACTATGCCGAGCTTGGACCCTTTCACATTGGAAGCTCCGTCTGTGAACAAGGTCCAAACTCCTGATGTCGATTCTGACACCTTTATTGCTTTTTTTGGTAGCCAAGGGTAAAATTCCCGGACTGAAATGGACCACAAAGTCGGCCAAAACTTGTGACTTAATCGCTGTCCTAGGTTTGTATTCTATGTCGAATTCACTCATCTCGACTGCCCACTTGGCCAGCCTACCTGAGAGTTCAGGTTTATGAAGAATATTCGACAGGGAAAAAAGGGTCACCACAGCTATCGAGTGACATTGGAATTAAGGCCGTAGCTTTCGAGCGGCGACTACGAGGGCTAAGGCCAACTTTTCCAGATGTGGGTAGCCAGTTTCTGCTCCCGTTAAAATTTTACTTACATAATAGATATGTGATTGCGTATCTTTGTCCTTACTGATTAAAACAGCACTTACCGCTACCTCCGAGACCGCTAAGTAGATCAATAATTGTTTGCCTTCCTTCAATTTTGATAGAAATGGAGGACTTGATAGATACCTTTTCAAATCCTTCACAGGCTGCTGACATTTCAGGGTCCATTCAAAGTTAATCTTCTTTTTGAGGAGTGCAAAGAAATGATGGCATTTTCTCGAAGACAGGGAAATGAATCTGCTCAAAACGGCCAGTCTCCCTGTCAGCATTTGAACCTCTTTTACGCTTGATAACTGGTCCAAGATGTCATCGATGGCTTTAATTTTTTTGGGGGTTAGCCTCGATCTCCCTTTGCGACACAGGGAATCCCAGGAACTTACCGAAGCTGACCTCGAACGCACATTTCTCGGGATTAAGCTTCATGTTGTGCTTCTTTAAGATTTCAAAGGTCTCTTGCATATGTTTTAACCAGCATATCATCTATGTAAACATCCGTAGTTTTTCATATTTTCTTCTCAAACATTTTATTTACGAGCCGCTGGTAAGTGGCTATGGTGTTTTTTAGCCCGAAAGGCATCGCATTGTCACAATATGTGCAGAAGTTCATGATGAATGAAGTTTTTCTTGATCCTCCAGGTTCATCTTAATTTGGTTGTATCCAGAATAAGCATCAAGGAAGCTCATTAACTCGTGCACACCCGTCGCATTAATCATCTGATCGATGTTTGGCAATGGGAACGAGTCTTTTGGGCCGGCCTTATTCAAATCCTTATAGTCTACGCACATGCAAAAATTATTATTCTTCTTTGGAACTACTGCTATGTCAGCTAGCCAATCAGGATATTTTACCTCACCTCTTCTTTGACAAATTTGTTTCTAACCTTGAATATGACTTTTTTTCTGTCTTACCGGAGGTATGTTAGGATCCAGGATTAGTTTGTGCACTGCCAATTCTAGCGAGATACCTGTCATATCCGCATGCGACCATGCAAGAAAATCGACATTAAAGTTAAGAAACTTGATAAATCCAGACCTGAGCACGAGGTGTAGCCCTGTCCCCAAGTGGAATTTCCTTTCCACGGAATTTTCAAACAATGTGACTTGTTCAAGTTCTTCCGCTGTGGATTTTGTTGCGTCCTATAAATATTTTGGTATTTGATATGATTCTGACGACTCCTCCCCCTGGTTGACTTCGCTCGGCTCGGGAGAGGGTGCTAGCTCTTGTAATTGCTATGCCATATAGTCCTTCCCTTTGCTACTGGAAACTGAAATTGCATTCATCTCCCTTGCTGCCGGTTGGTCGCCTTTTATTTGTTTAATTCCCTTGGGAGTTGGGAATTTCAGCAACTGATGATATAGTAATGGCACAACTTTCATCTCATGCAACCATGGCCTCCCCAGGATAATATTATATCCCATATCGCCGTCCACCACCTCGAAAAGGGTCATCTTCATCACCCCTTCAGCATTTGTGGGCAGCAGGATCTCTCCTCGGGTTGTCACGCTTGCTAGGTTGAACCCAACTAGGAGTTTTTTGGCTGGAATGATACTTCTGGTGAGCTTGGCTTGCTCCAATACTCTCCATTGGATGATGTTGTCCGAACATCCTGAGTCCACCAGAACACGTTTAATTTTAAAATCTAAGACCTTTAAAGATATTACCAATGCGTCATTGTGCGGAAGTAGCTGTCCATCTGTGTCTTCCTCGGTGAAAGTAATGTCGTCCTCAGCGAATTCCTGAAGTTTTTTGCTGTGGGTCATTGACACCTTCATCTTTTTTGCCGCCAAAAATGTCACACCATTAATCTCATTGCCCCCCAAAAATCATGTTGATCGTCAAACATGGGGGATCATCTCCTGCTTTTGAAGGTTCTGCATTATCACGCTTGTGTCCTTAGTTGTTTTTAGTCTAGTCGCTTAAAAATTCTTTGAGATGATCATTTTTCAGCAATGTCGCCACCTCCTCGCGCAGATGCCGACAGTCCCCTGTTCGGTGACCGTTGGTTCCATGGTATTCGCACCACAAATTAGGATCCCTTTGGTTGGGATAGACCTCATTGGCTTCGGGAATCATGCTTATTAAATGCTCCTCATAGCTAACACCATTTCCACTACGCTGACATTGAAGTTGTATTCGTAAAACCTGGGGTAGGAAGAATCTCGAGAACCCGATGTCTACTTGTCCTACAATGACCTATTATTCCAGCCGTGATCAGTTCTCCTATCGGTAGCAAATCTATCCATCGACCGCAAAGCTCTGCCGCGTCCCTCGGCCCGCTCATAGGGCAAAAATCGATCCCTTGAAGATCGTCGATCTATGTCGTCCTTCAATTTCTCTTTATTCTTTTCCCGGTCTCGGCCTTTGGTTGATGCCGGAAAACTGAGCTGGTCACCTCAATTCTAATCTTTAACTCGTACCGGTTGTGTACATCCGCCCATGTTGTTTCCTGGAATTCAAGCAAACTTTCTTTCAATTTTTTGGAAGCATCAGAACTTCTCGAATTCAACCCTTTAGTAAATGCTTCTACGGCCCATTTGTTTGGTATGACCGGGAGCATCATCCTTTCTTACTGGAATCGGGTCATGAACTCTCGCAACAATTCGGACCCTCCTTGTTCAGTCCTAAATATGTCGACCATTCGGTCTTTTACCTTTTTGGCCCCGACATGGGCCTTAAAGAAAGAGTATGCGAGTATCTCGAAGGAATCTATAGAATGTTCCGGCAAGAGTGAATACCATGTCAGGGCCCCATTCGTGAGGTTTTCCCAGAATTTCTTCAATAAAACTGAGTCAATTCGTGCAGATCCAAATCGTTTCCCTTCACCGCCATTGTATAGGTGGTGATATGCTCCTGAGGATCTGAAGTCCCATCATACTTCAGCACATCTGACATTTTGAACCGCTTCAGGATCAACTCTGGTTCCGAGCTCGGTTTGAATGGCAGTTGGGTGTACTTCTTTTAATCCGGTCCTTTCAATACTGGTGGTGCGCCCGAAATTTGATCCATTCTGGCATTTGTTTCCCTCAGAAACTGCATGAGTTTGGTTTTAAAGGGATCATTTTCATTGTTGTTACCTGATTCGCTACCGTTCCCCCCAACCCTGTCAAAGTCGACTTCACCCTTTGGGGTGTTATTATCGACCCTCTGTGTTGTTTGATTTACGGAAGCACCAGGAGGAACTGGACCTCGTCCATTCGGGTTGTTGGAAGCACCCGACAACACCTGCCTTAATTCCGTCATGACCTGATCCTGCCGCGAGAGATGGCCCATAATGGCCCTTTGTTGGATCCTTACTGTTTCAATGACGTGCTCGTCTTGAGCATCATCAGCAGTCGTCTCTCGAACATGTCATGGATATTGCCTACCGTGAACCAGCGTGGCGTCATCCCATTGTTATGGGTATCGCTGATGGAATCTTCATGCTGAGGCTGATTTCCTTGGGCCTCAACGTTGTGTGCGATGTTGACATCTGCTATTTTTAATGACTTTTATTAAGAACAAAGAATCAAACAAGTTAGTAATAGATACAAGGATCAATTCAATTACTCAATTGTCCATGAAAGAAAAAAGAATCAAATAAGTTAGTAATAAATACAGGGATCAATTCAATTACTCAATTGCTATGCCCCACGGTGGGCGCCAAACTTTTTACCCATAAAAGAGTATAGTTGTATTTACGTGGTTTATAGACAAGTGAATCGACTTGATCCTAAAATGACAATTAAATTAGGCAAGAATGTAAGACTTAGCCTTAAAATTGAGATAAAACAGCAGATGTCATGGTCCCGGGAGCAGAGCTTCTGGAGGCAGTAAGAACAATGTAAATAAGCAAGAAAGTAAAACGTTATTGAATTTTGAGCAAAGTATAGTGTATGATTGTTAGAAAATTCATCTCCTTACAATGATGGTAGAGCTTACTATTTATAGCTTCACCTAGGGAACAAGGTCCTAGGATCAAGCCCCTTTTAAATGACAATTATGAGGGCAATTGAAGAATGTCTAACGGTAGGCAGTGAAGGCCATATTCTTTGTAATAGACCGTGCACTTAATGCTATAGAATATTCTTCATTGAATGCTATCGGGTGACAGACACTTATTTCGCCTTTATGAATGTCATTTTCTCCGGTAACAAACAAGATAATCGCCTTTGGACCCGACTATCTTCTGTCTTCGGCTCCACGTATTGCTTTCTCATGCGATCATTAAATATGAACATATTTTACCCTATACAATCTTACTAGCCAGATTTTTGGGTCATGACAAATTCCTCTAACCAAAGCTAGGCCAGACATTTACCTCATCCGACTAGTCTTCAACCTCAAATCACATCAAAACCTCTTTCTAGCCGTGCAATAATGAAAATCCAAGCCAAACAACATCCGATGAAGTTAACAAATGCTATAGGAAGCGGTGCCAATCCATAAAGCTTTGATCTTTGAAGAATTCCCAAAATGTCAACAAAAGTCAGCCTGGGCCGGCATGCCCGAAATCTAAAACTAATATCAAATTTTATGAACCTTAACCCGCCGAGTCAAAATAAGTGATTAGATTCCAAAACTGAATCCAACTCGACCCTCAAATTCCCAAAATATACTCTCTTAAAGTGTTGTCAAAATCCCCAATTTCATCTTAAAAATTTCATATTTTGGGTGTTAATAATTCATGTAGATTCTTGAAATAATACCAAAAATGAGTAGAAATTACTTACCCACAAAGTAGTGATGAAAATCTTCTAAAAAATTGCCTCTTCCCGAGCTCCAAAACTTTGTGAGAAAAAGTGACTAAGAGCCAAAACAAGTAAAAAATATAGTAGTTTTCCCAGCTCTAATTAGATGCTAGATGATCCCGAAACTTACTTTTGACAAGCCCAATATAATTCTTTCGAGATTCCACCCAAGAAAGTTTTTTGAATCACCCAATTTGGGCTTAAATGAGAGATATATGATATTTTGAAGTTTTAAAGGAAGTCTGAAATTTATGGACGAACTTAGGGACTAACCAGTATTTTCGAAATTGTCGCACCGGAAAATTCAGCAATTTATAAATCTTAGTTTTGGCACCCTAAACTTATCCGGAATATCCCTGACACGAACCATATATGTGTTTTAATCATAAAATACGCTATGAACGTGCTCACCCACTCAAAATACCAAAAAGAGGTCGTCTTGACCCGATATTAACCATGGTCAAACTTTAAATTATTACGTTAAGTAGTCTCTCAACCAATGACTGAAAATACACCCGAGCCTCTCGGGACCCTGTCTAATCACAATAACAAGTACAAATACATTATCCAAACTTCTCCAAAGACTAGAAGAAATACAATAATATCAAAATCAAGAATCAAAGATCAAATCATTCTCTTAAGTTTCAAATATTCTAAGTTCGCCAAATGCGTCCAAATCACACAGACTTTCCGGATCACAATGAAACTTTGCACACAAGTTTCAATCAACCATCACGACCCAAAACCTCACCTTAGGCTGTGATGGCGCCTAGCTGTACTTGCTAAGCAAGCCAACTCACAATTAACAGAATAAAGCCCAATTTTCTTTAATTAACAGAGTTATATCATAATAAAAACATGATTAATCTCAAAACAGTAGAATATCTGATACAAGTATAACATGGTCTAAATACGACCAAAACAATACAACCCCCAAGAACTAGGTGACACAAGTACACGAGCAACTTTTGAATGAGTACAAGTCCAAATACATGATCAACACTGCACGTGAGAAAGAAAATAGAAAGGAGATAAATAAGGACCACAGTCGGGGTACCGCAATACTAGTCTCAGAACCTGCACAAAAATATACAGAAGCATAGTATGAGTACACCACAATCGGTACCCAATAAGTATCAAGTCTAACCTCGAAGAATTAGTGCTGAGGCTAGATACATTCGAATGCTTACAACACAGAAATATTAACAAGTTTGGAGCTGGAACAGTAAATAACCACATGATCAACAAGTATCAAGACATAAAACAGTCGAAAGACCTAAAGCATGCTTTTCTAATTCAACAAATAAACATAACACTGCACAAGTATGGCAAGTAAAGCTGGCATGCTTCAATCAACGGAGTCGAGGCTCCCAACTAGCATATATACATGGCATGCAATAGTTAGCATTTTAATGAATGCCATTAAACGAATCAAGAATATGAATGTATTCTCAAACTAGTACAAGATCCATGTACTCCGATATAAGATCGATATACCTCGATACAAGATCCATGTATCCCAATACAAAATTCATGTATCACTATAACCCGATACAAAATCTATATATCAATCCGGTACAAAATTCATGTACCGACAAATGCTTCTGGTACAAAATTCATGTACCGACAAATGCTTCTGGTACAAAATTCATGTACCGACAACGCTCACATAGCCCAAAGTAATATGGTTTATCACCTGAATCTAGAGAGACGATACCAAATCCAAGCACAAAGAGGAGCTTAATAACATTACCCATAATCAAATATCCGCTCATCATGTCCTGTGCCATAATTGTATTTTAACCGCACGACCTTGCCTCTAGTGTCACAATTTCAGTCCAAATCAAGCATCCAAATGTAATACATATGCATATGCCTAAGATTTAATAGATAAAATATGTACAAGGACTTAATAATAATTAGGCAAATATGTTCTCAAGAAATTTTTATATGACTACAGATGTTTCAAGAAAATCAACATGTTAAGAACAAGTTCCTACCCCTTCATAATTAATCATAAACCTAGGCATGATCTCTAACATGAATAGCAAACACAGTCATATAAGCCAATAAATTATTAATCAAGATGAGCACATAATCATAACAAGTCATAAAATATCTCAATTCTACCTCGGGCATGATATAAATTTGGTAAGTGCATATATGCTCGCAACCATGAATATACACCACCCCCAATACTTTAAACATATAGTAAACAAGTCAAATGCTAGGTGTTTTCCTCTTAATAAGGTTATCCAAGAGACTTACCTCTTCTCGGCTAGCGCCAACCACAAATCGCATAAAAAACCTTGCTATAGCCCTCAAATCGTGCAAATCCTAGCCAAATATCATCCAAGGAAATAAAAAAATGCTATAGGAAGCGATCTCAATCCATAAAGCTTCAATCTTTGGAGAATTCCCAAAAAGTCAACCCGAGCTCGCGCGCCCGAAATCTGAAACTAATACCAAAATCCTTGTGACTCATAACCTGCCGAGTCCAAATATAATTCCAAATTTGGGTCCAAATTGATGGTAAGAACCTCAAAATACACTCAAATTGTAGACAAAACCCCCAAATTTTCCTTCAAAATTTCATGTTTAATATGTAGAAATCCATGTAGATGCTTGAAATAAATCACAAATACACCCTCTTGCCTTGTATGAAAATTCCCATGAGAAATTGACCCTCTGCATGTCTAGCACTCCAAATCTGAAAGAATGGGTAAAAATTCCAAAATAACATCTTATATGGTCTGCCAAAAAGTTCTCTTCACGAACGCGGCACAAGCCTTGCATTCGTGAAGCACAAAACACTTCTGCCTAGAAAATACCCTACGCATTTGCGATAGAGGCCATGCGATCGCGAAGGCCTACTGCTCCCACAACATCGCTAATGCTTCTGACCAACCGCAAATGTGGTTACCAAACACCAGCCACGCGCCCCCCTCTATGCAAACGTGACCATGCAAACGCAAATGCATAGACTAGTCTGCTAACAAAAATGCAAATGCGGAGCATAGATCTCCAGCTCCAAAAACACACATCGCGAATGCACTATCTGGACCATGGACACGAAGAACAAAATGCCTATCTGGCCAAAGCTCCGCGATTGCGAAGCATATTAGATGCACCGGAAAACCAGCAATGCACCCTTAACCCAAAATGGTCCGAAAATACCCCGAATCACACATGAGCCCCCCCGTACCCCGTCCAATCATACCAACAAGTCCAAATACAATACTCAAACTATTTCAAAGCTCAAAATGCCGCAAATAACATTGAAATCACGAATCAAAGATCAAAATCATTATCTTAACTTCCAAATGCTCTAACTTCGACGAACTCGTCCAAATCACACTTAAACATTCTTGATCCCAACCAAACTTTGCACACAAGTTCTAATAAATAAAATGAACCTATATGAGGTCTTAAAACCATAATCAGAATTCGATAATACCAAAGTTTACTCTCAGTCAAACTTATAAAATTTCCAACTCGTCAAGTTGTTAACTTTCAACAATTGGAGCCAAAACCTTCTAGGAAAATTCAAATTCAACTCTTAACATATGCCCTACTCTAGAACCACCATACAAACCTATTGAAACGATCAAATCCAAATTCTGGAGTTGTTTATTCAAAAGTCAAGCATTTGTCAACGCTTCCAACTTAAAGCTTACAAATTGAGAATCATTCCTTTCAAATCAATCCTGAACCCTGCAAACATCAAAACCAACCATATGAAGCTACTCAAGAACTCAAACTGCTGAATAAAATACTAAAGTTCAAAATGATTGTCGGATTGTCACATCAACTAAATAAACCTATCCATGATTTCAAAACAACAATAGAAGTCCGATAATATTAAAGTCAACTTTCGGTCAAACCTATAAACTCTCAAATTCTTCAAATTCCCAACATTCGATAAATAGTGCCAAAATCTTCTAGAAATATCCAAATCTAAATCCAAACATATACCCAAGTTCAAAATTACCATATGAACCTACTAAAATCATCAAAACTAGATTCCGAGGTCGTTTACTCGAAAGTCAAACCTTGGTAAACTCTTTCAACTTGAGGCTTCCAAATTAAGAACTACTTTCGAACCTCTTGAAAATCAAGACCAACCATACCAAAAGTTATAATACATCATATGAAACTACTCAAAGTCTCGAATCGTAAAACAAAATACCACAACTCAAAACAATTGGTCGGTTCATTACAGGGAGAAGTAGTCAACTTCTTCGAGTATAAAAATCGCAAAGATCAGGGATTGGGCTAGTCATCCTCATACTCGCAGCCATCATTATTTGTTTAATGAAGTTTTCAAAATAAAGAAACTCAACTATATTTTGTTATTATAATTTAACTCAGATTTTATGTTACAGTTCAACTTTCAAATATCATGTTACACTTCAGCTTTCAGATTTCAGATTTAAGTGGTAATTTATGAAATTGCTAAAGTTATAGTTATCACGTTTCTTATTATAATTGTTTAGTTTAGAAAAGTCTTTTCTTTTTTTTTAGAGGGTAGTAAAAAAGATTTTTTGGGTACTCTTGGAGATATTTAGCCCGTCTGGACATGTCATGTTGCATGGAAGGCATTGAGTATGCAAGTGACAAAACCCCTAGATAGAGGCATGTTCCCTAGACTTAGAGTACAAACTCTATTGATTTTATCCCAGTGGTAGCGGTCCTTTTCAGGCTCTCATATCTTTAGATATTATTAGTTATCCCAAGAATGTCCCATAGACTTATGTATTCAGACTTGTAATTAGAGGCTTATGTCTTTGCTAGTGGATTTACGTCACGACCAAACTTCCACCAATGTCGTGACGGAATGTAACCCAAACTCGTAGGTAAGACAAACATTATAAGTTACAATTATAGTGAGAAAATCATCCATATTGTTAATAAGATAGCAAAAGGATTCAATACAACTATTCCAAGAACTGGTAGTACAAGTCATGAGCCACTAAGATTAGATTTACAAAGCGCTTATGAAGAATGTATACAACACTTGTTTGAAGTTTACAGAAATATAAATGAAATCCTAAACTACCATGAACAAAAGGTAGCATGAATCCGGTGTGCTGGTACGTCTTCAATGCAAGGCTTTATCTTCCACATGTACCCATCTCCAGTATCTGCATGCAAGGTGCAGAAATATAATATGAGTACGATCGACCCCATGTACTTAGTAAGTATCTTGACTGACCTTAGAGAAGTAGTGACAAGGAGTTTTAAGTCAAAAAGATACCGACTTTACATAACCTCTGCAACTCAATAACATGTATAATACAGAGAAAATATTTTAGAAAGACAATTACAAAATAAAAAATATCAACAGTAAAGGTGAAACACTGGGATAGGGTAATAAACAAACTCTACCAATTAGACATATTCAACAAATACAACTTGCACCAACCCTGCTCACGAAGAGGTATGTACCATATAATATATGTGGTCAATACTCATGCGTGTCTATAAACCTATGCCCAACATGATCCTCTTCTATATCAATTGCCAAATAACACTTCAAGAGGACCTTTAAAGAATCAAATATATCAATTCATGATGACAACTTCCTTATCACGTCAATTCGATACCCTACCCACAATTCAACAAAATACGAGATATCAACTCTACGGTAAATCTATCTTGACAACCAAATCATCAAATAAATAATAAAGGTATATATTATCATGTTAGATGCAATGCAACAAACCATGTAAAAATACATAACAAACATAAAGAAGTCACATGCACATTCAAGAATGTCACTCTCGTACTACCACATAAACTTAATAAAAAACATTATCCCCAAACCATCACACAATATCATCAACAATGCCATTTTATTTTGCCGCATGCGCAATATCAATAAAGGCCACCCTTATTTCGTCACATGCGTATATCACCACTCTTATTTAGCCATATTGGCAAATTCGAAAATGGCCACCCTTATTTCGTCCCACGCGCAATAATAATCACAATCGCATATCAAAGGCCTTGTGCCACAATATCGTCCCAAGATGAAGACCCCGTGCCACAATATCATAACAATCGCACTTGTGAAGCCCCGTAAGTTTGTGCAAATGATTCGGGTTGATTTCAAGCTTAAAGAATACAATTTAGATATAACGCAATACTAGCACGAGTGGAACAAGTTCATTAAAATACTCGGATATGAAGGTCATGAGGGCTGTAGCTCCCTAAATTAAGTGTCTAAGAAAATAACTTTAAAAATTGAAATGAGAAGATTTGAAAAATCATTGAAGCCCTTTGTGGCCAAGTTGCGTGGCCCACGCAAGCTATGTGGCCCATTCCAGAAAAAGGTAGGAAGAGGAGAAGAAAGGGCTCAAGCTGCATGGCCAGGTTACGTGGTCCATGTAGGCTGCATGGCCAGGATGTGTGGCCCACGCAGACCCATGTGCTATAAAATAGAGGGAGTTCGCGGAGAGATAAAAGAAGAGGATTTTGAAGGTTTTGGGGTTCTAGAGAGAGAAGTTCTCGGCTATGGAAATTCCATACAATCCAAGGTGAGTTTTTATCCATGTTTTATGTTAATTAATGTTGATCAACACTAGTGTTAACATTGCAACATCCAGGGTTTGCTAGATTTCATCAAATCAACTAAGAACACCAAAAGAGGGATTTTCTACGTTTTGCTTCCAAAGGTAATTCCCACTACTTGAAACTTATTTATGGAGTATAAATGAGTGTTTTAATATTACTTATGAGTTGGAAAAGTAGTTGAAAGAGCGGAATACATGAATCCTAGCTTTGATATTAAAAAGCTTGTTGGTAGAGAAGATGAATAGTATTGAGTTTATTTGAATGGCATCTTTTTGAGCTTTTAATGCAACGACTAGATCCATAACACGTTTAATGGATGAATTGGAATTAACATTCAAGAATTAACCTTCAAATGGTGAAATAAGAATTTATTGTGAAAGTTGTGAAGTTGGACCCAAGTGCTAGGAACTTAGTTTGGTTTAATGGTATTGTTGTGGCGCGTTAATGATATGTGTTAACTCATAAATGTAGGTATCAACTTGTTGATGGAGCTTGAGCATTTTAAACAAAATTGGAGCATCGTAGTACTAGTTTGAAGCTTGGACTTGAGGTAAGTTGATTAAACTTGTTCTTCTCGAGGGACTTTCTCTAAGAGCATAATTTGGATTAAGACATGAGTTAATTATATATGAGTGTGTCCGTACTTCTAGGGACAAGCGAGTGCGGATATCTCTATGTACTAAAATATTGTATTGCATATGAAGTGTCATGTTATTTTCTAAAAACTTTGTTTTAAATATTGGTTGGTAAAATGACACTTGAGACTAACTTTATAAGTTTTATCAAAGAACCTATGTTGGTGATAAAGGGATTAAACATTTGAGTTTTATTGTTATCTTTGTCTTATAAAATGAGAAATATTCTTTATATTTCGGAGTACCATTTGTAAAATCGTTAAGGATTAGAATATCATTTTGTTAATTGCTTAATATAAAATAAAAAATTGATTTTATTTTATTGTTCAAAAGGTTTGGATTGACTATAAATATTGTACGATACTGTGATGAGATGACCTGAGCAAGTAGAGTATATGATACTTGTCGTAGGTACATAACTTTAGTTGACCTTCTTGTGTCGATGATGGTATATTACTTACGGTGAAAAGGTAAAAGATAATTTTATTATGTTTAGGCCTAAGGAGCCGAAAGGGATTCCAATGACTTAATGAAGTTGAAATAGTTTTGCATGATTCTTATTAGAATCATGGGTCAATATAAATATTTTAAAAGTTTGTATCATGATTTACATATTTCAAATCTTTTCATTTGAAATGATAAAGAACTTAGAATTGATTTAATTGCTATAATTGTTTATAAAATGTTGGTTGCATTATTTTTGTAAAGCCTTGTCCTGAGAACTTGAGCTAGTGTAACAACCCAATCGGTCGTTTTGTGTAATTGCGCCCCGTTACCCCCCTTTTATTGCTTCACATACGTATGTTTATGATTTTATGGCTTGCGGAGTTGGTTAGTTTTGTTCCGGAAAGATTTCAGGTTGATTGGGACCCTTGATTCTTGACTTAGAAGTTTAAATTAGAAAATATTGACCAAACTTTGACTTTTATGAGAACGACCCTAGGACCATATTTTTATAGCTCCGATAGCTTCGTATTGTGATTTCGGACTTGGGCGTATGCCCACAATTGATTTTGGAAGTCCGTAGGTTGAGTTATGTTGATTTTCCAAAATTTGGCAATTTGAAATTGAAAAGTTTGACCGTAGGTTGACTTTTAGCTATTGAGCTCGAAATTTTATTTTGGGACTTGGAATATGTCCGTTATTGTATTTAGAACTTGTCTGCAAAATGTGGTGCCGTTTGGAGTTGATTTGATAGGATTCAGACATTTAGTTGTAATTCTAGAAGTTCTTGAAATTTTTTTTGAAATTCATGCGTTTTATAGTTCAATTCGCAGTTTTAGATGTTATTTTTGTGTTTTGATTGTGCGAGCAAGTTATTATGATATTTTTAGACTTGTGTAAATGTTTGATTTATAGCCCCGAGGGCTCAGATGAGTTTGGAAAATGTTCCTGAGAGTTTTGGACTGAATTTGAAGAAATTTGGTATCTGGTGTCGCAATTGCAAACACCAGGCTCGCAAATGCGAAGGTAACAGTAAGGGGGATGATGTCGCAAATGCGACCTCCTCTTCGCAAAATGCAAAGGAAGTAAAATCTGGGTAGAGTTCGTAATTGCGAACATTTGTTCGCTTTTGCGATGTTTCCAGCTTCGCAATTGCGAAGCCTTTCTCGCAAATGCGATGATGTACAAAGCTTTCAGGGTTTGCAAATGCGAGCCCTGGTCGAACTAAGGTATAATCACCTGTTATTTCACATAACTTATATGTCAGTTGCAATAACTTCCGACCACCATAGTTACCCAATGAAAATCTTGGTACCGATAATACACGTCATGCCAAATAAAACCTCGTTCTAGACCTCTGCAACGCTGCTAGTGATAAAAGAAACATGCAGAAATTCATAACCATTTATAAAATCAACAAGTCAAGAAGCTCCCTCGTCCAACAAGGCTCATTGCCCAATTCTGAGCGAAAATAGGGTATCATTCTTCCAAACACTCCTCATCCCAATACGATAGTGCGAATCTCAGGTCAGGAAACCTCATCTCAGCCAATACAAGCAGCCCAACTGACAACTCACCCTGAAACCACATGGATCCTCACACAACACGGTCCGTTCACCAAATAAGCAACAACTCAGAAAGAAAGTATCTCATAATAGAATGAAAGCAGGGTACGAGGACTATCTAACAGTACAACAAATATAACAACAAAAGTACAATTTTATTAACTCATCCCAAAGAGGGAAAATAAAACACGAAATAAACATAAGGAAGGGTATCCCACAAAACATCAGTTGCAGGGTGCACCCGATCCCAAATATACCTATTCACATAGGAATACCCATTGAGCCAAAATGTTCGGGATCACTAATCACATGTATGCCAACATCAAGCACGCTAGAGTGCACAAATATAACTGTGGAAAGATGAATAGGAATAATACAATACGGAGAAAACCAAGCACAACTAAGGTGCGATAAACAAATCAATATCACGAGGGCTATCTCGCCCATATCGCATTAAAGCTTGAACGGGATTACAACATGCGTGTGAATAATCATACAACCTCACAGCCTATCATAGCGTAAGAGAGAAGCACATAACATAGACTAGGTCACACATAATCATCCATTCTGCCCGGTAATATACCCATGATAGCAATTGCGTAAGAGTAACCAAACCTAATCTGATATACAATATACATTCTCATTAGGCTTTCAAATAGCCCCCAAACCAATTCCAATCATTCCCAAACAGATAAATAACCTCTTAAAAGTCCATAGCAACCTATCCATAACGTATGCCATCAGTTATCCCATTCTCGACATTTTTTTACAATTCGCAATCAAGGAATAGTCCGCATACGAGGATATCCAGCCAAAACCTCATGAATACCATAATCTCCATACTTGATCTCAATCCCGCTACTCAAGTGAATGGTACATCACTCACACTCCAACATCTTATGATAAACGCCCGCATAGATCTTCGATGCAACACAGCAAAATCTGAACCTCAGAAGCCTGAATCCAGGTGATCACCTTAACACCGGTCAAACATCCATAAGTCAAAACACAAGGTGCCTCCTAGAATGCATGCTCTTCTCATGCGATATCCTATAGTGCCAGCATTCTCTTAACTTCTGATATCCATCCAGGAGAAAACCATAATGCACAACATATTTCTTATGCAAGTAGCAGACAACTAGCTTAAGCCGTGGTCGACACCATCAAGAACTCTCCGAAACTCGTCCGTGCATAACCAAGCCATCAGAACTGAATTTCCCTAACTCAACCGGGTCACGAAAATCATCCAACCCAAGAGTACTTCCACAAACACCGGCAAAGAATTACCACCCAAAAAGGGCCAATTACCTTTATTGCTATGCTGACCCAACCCCACCGAGCTGACCCATTTCTTCGAATCCTCCTTGACTTTTCTTCGAGGTAACATTTCTCCTTGTAGGTACACAACGACCCCAAAACCGAAGCTTAATGAAGAAGATCCTAGCACAAACCACGTGGCTCAGAAGCTCATAAATCGCTGCATTTATCTGAAGAACCCCATAATGCTGCAACTGAGTTACCTACTGTGAAGAGACCTTCTGTGAATTTGAAGTTGTTTCTCTAACCTCTCTGATACTGAAATGTAGAATTATTAATGATGCATATATACCGTAAGTCCCAACATTATCCCATGAAAATCTCAGTCCTTAATGGTACACAAATTCTAGGGAACCCTTAAATACTAGACCAAGACTGATATATCACATGACCATGCAATCCACTCGTCGATAGTAGACTTTCCCACTTGGCACAAAGCCATAGGACATATCATCAGATGATCCACAATATCAACCTTCATAGCTCGTACAACTCCTATCATAAGACACCTTAGATCACCTACTAAGTGCATGTCCATCCTCGTGACAGTCAAGCCCGTTTCCTTAAGTGCCTTGAATGAAAATATGTACCTTTCACCGAATTGAAGTCCATACAAAACACATAGTCTCTAGAACCACCAACTATCCTCAAGTCAACACCCTTTCATGCCCCTACCACGATCGCGACGACTAGGCAACCAATTAAATCTTCCCAAGCTCGTACTTTCCACCATATGCCAGAACCTGCTTGTACCCCCACATGAACAACTGAATGATCTCTTAATACATCTGCATCCTCAGTCTGGACAACGGCTCGAGACAATAATCGAGCATCCATGGCCCCTCGTAGCCCATCCGCAGCATCACAAACCGCTAGCACATAGCTGATACCGAGTGCGCAATATCATACACGAGTGGATGCAAAGGAAAATAAGATATACGCTTCAAGCTGAAGCAATGCCGCACGATAAGGTATGAAAGAAGTGAAATTTCCTAATAGTTATGTAGCCTCTCGAAGATAAGTATAGATGTCCCCGTACCGATCCACAAGACTCTACTAAACTTGATTATGACTCATAGCACCTATGAACCTAGAGCTCTGATACCAACTTGTCACAATTCCAAAATCCCACATTAGGTAGTCATGATGGCACCTAGTCACTGGGATTAGGTAAGCCTAACACATGTTGAGTATTAATGAAATTTTAACTAACTTAACTAAAATACATTAATTAATAACATAAACAACATAGCTGAACCAACATCGGTCATACAATCCCAAAACCGGCAATACAAATCATAAGATTTTCTAAGAGTAACTAGGAATATCAAGTACATACTATTCTGAAATAATAGTATACAGTGAAAATGGGAGACAACAGAAGGTGACTACGGGGCCTGTGAACGTCAAGCAGGTATACCTTGAAGTCTCCAGCCATGCAGACATAAGTCTCAAAACCAACTAGATTAGAAGTACCTGGATCTGCACAAAAAATGTGCAAAAGCATAAAATGAGTACATCATAGCGTTACCTAGTAAGTATCAAGACTAACCTCGGTAAAGTAGTGACGAGGCCGTCAAGACACCTACTAGACATGTAAACTGTGCAAGATATAACATAAAGTTAATAAAGCTAATAATGGAAAGAACATCAATGAAAGACTATCAATTGAAAGATTATTGATTTACAACCAACAATGAAAATAAAAGAAGCACAAATAGCAGCAAGAAGTAGACGGGAACAAAGCAGTAACATAATCCACACCGAGGAGATATGAATGAACTTAAATAAGGAAAACAAATGGCAGCTCAATTAATCAAATCGTTCCCAATGCATGGTCTTGCAACAAGAATTTTCCTAAGGCACCACATCTCATAACCACCAACCATGTGTCAATTTCCAAATCATCACGCCTGGCACCTCGTGCCCACAATAACAATGATCTTCATACGGCAAGGCCTACGTACTACCATATACATTGTAACCGTGTCAAATATCAATTGTAGTGATCGAGAAATGTATATTTAATACCAGATAACCGTAGTAATAATATAAAATAAAGTAAGGCGTCAAATGAGATAATAAGTTTATTTTAGAAATCCAATAAAGTGAAATAAGAACAGGTTATAGAAAATGGAGTATCAATTAGGTTTAGTTTAGTAACCAATAAAATATGTAAAAATATCGTGTTTAAACAAAGTAAAACATCTGTTAAATTAACAAGTTAAATATATAATTTGTTAAAAGTAAAATGTGATGATAATTTTCAAGTAAAGTAAACATCGAATAGGGCGATGAATATAATTTGAAAACCCATTTAATGTAGAAATTAAGTGACCATTTAAAATAGTAAAACACCGAGTAAGATAAACGCGTTTTATTTGAAAGTCACATAAGTAAAGCACCTGAAGAATTCTTTTATTTAAAACCAATAAGTTACCAACAGCTCAACCGAATATGAGATAATGACCCCATGCACATATGTTTTACCTTGACAATAAATCTACCAAGAAATAACAGAGACACAACTTGGCATGTTAAAGCAACATAACAAATCATGTATAATGCATGACTCACACAAGAAGTCAATATCCTTCCATTACTAGAATACCATCAGTCAACCAAATATGATCAAATACAAGTGAAATGATTCGTGAAACAACAATAAACGTTTATCCGATAAACCGTTCCAACATAAAATTTACCATGAGAATCACCACCGGGAATAACTTTACTATCACAAACAATTACAACATATCAATCCGTTGTGGCGTTCAACCTGATTCCACCTACATCATATCATCCATCCTTGTTGTTCCATATCATATCTTTTCATCTCATTTCAATACTGTTGCTATGCGCAACCCAATCACCAAACAATCGGCATTACACAAACAAGTACATCCAGCTAAGGCATATCACAAAATCAAACACAATAATGAAGCTACACAAAGAAGTCTACAATGAATGACAAGTTACATGATAACTCAAAAAATCAAATAGCAAGAAATGGCAATTCATAAACAAAGACTCGACTACCGAGAATCAATTAACAATTAAGGCATGTAACAGCTAAGGCACGGATTCAACATGTAATTGCAATTAACAATTAAAACATATAAGAGTGAACTTTACGATAAAAGATCGAACATGTACTAATGACTTCAAGTAAGGCACGTAACAGCAAGCCTAACAACAAAGAATATAACATGAACCGATGACTTCAATTAAATGCATGAAAGAAGCCTAGTAGTCTAAAACGGTCAAATACCATGTATAAGCCCGTGTACACACTAGTCACCTCGTGTATACGTCTTCCACATAATTCAAATAGTACCAAAAATCCAAAACCTGAGTGGTAGTTTCCTCCATACAAAGTTAGGCAAGATACATACCTCAATTTGGCCAAATCAATACCCAAAATGGATTTTTTTTCATTAACAACACCTCCGATCCGCTCAAATCTATCTAAAAATGACTTAATAACATCAAACAATGCAAGAGAAAATAATTTCAGTTAATAAAGTTGTGATTTTTATACAATTTCCAAAAAGTCAACAAAAATCAACTCCGGGCTCACCTGGTCAAAACCCGGGTCCCATGGTAGGTCTTGACTACCCATAACCCCACGAATTCATATATGTGTTTTGTTTTCAATTCCGAGTCCAAATCGACTCTCAAAACTCAAATCTTTATTTTCTCAGAACTTTGAAAAAGATTCCGAAATTTCCTCTTTGATTCTCATAAACTTGATGATAAATCTAATATAAAATCATGAAATATAGTTGAAAATTGATTAGAACCACTTACCCAATAGTTTGGTGTGAAAATATCTCCTCACAATTGCCTCCTACCGAGTCTAGGGTTCAAAATATGATAAAATAAAGCTAAGTCCTGAAGGACTCAACTATAAACAAGCCGCAGATGTCACACTCGCAATTGAGGAACTTGATTGCAAATGCGACCACTGACAAATTCTGTTGACGTCTCAAATGCAACATAAAAGCTCACAAATGCGAAGCTGGGCACCTCGCAAAAGTGACATGAGGGTCGTAAATGCGGAAAAATACCATGCCTAGGTGCCATCACAAATGCGATAAACTTCTTTTAAAATGCAAACTCAACAGTCCCACCCCAACGTCAAAATGCGTAACCCTTCTCGCAAATGCGAACAAAATCTTGCATTTGCGAGACCTGAAGAACTGGACCAAAACCAGAAAAACTGAAACTCTTTTAAACCCTCTGTAACGCATCCAAAACCTACCTGAGCATCCGAGGCTCCACAGCAAACATCCACACAAGTGCATAAATATCATACAAACTCGCTTGCATGATCAAAACACCAAAATAACATCTAGAACCACGAATTGGACACTAAAACACATGAAAATACCCATGAACTTCAAGAATTGCTAGAAACATAACCACACGTCCGAATCATATCAAACCAACTCCAAATTACACCAAATTTTGCAGACAAGTTCCAAATAAAAAAAATGGACCTATTCCAAGTCTCGAAACAAAAATACGAACCTAGTAGCCATAAAGTCAAACCATGGTCAAACTTAGAAAAACTCTAAACCTTTAAATTACTAATTTTTGCCAATTAGTGCCGAAACATTCTAGCATCCGACTGCAAATTCGGGCGTACGCCCAAGTCCAAAATCACCATCCAGACCTACTAGAACCATCAAAACTCTGATCCGAGGTCAAAATAGACAAAAGTCAAACTTGGTCAATTCTTTGAACTTCAAGCTTCTCCAGTGAGAGTCATCCTTCTAAATCAATTCCGAACCACTTGAAAACTAAAGTCGACGATGCACGCAAGTCATAATACACCATGTGAAGCTATTCGTGACCTCAAACTGGCAAACTGAATGCAAAATATTCAAAATGACCGGTCGAGTCGTTATACGAATGTTTCTAAGTTGGGGAGAATGTGAAGCCTCGTAAGTTTGTGCAAATGATTCGGGTTAATTTCAAGCTTAAACAATAATATTTAGATATAACGCGATACTAGCATGCATGGAACAAGTTCATTGAAATGCTCAGATAAGAGGGTCACGAGGCCGTAGGTCCTAAATTAAGTGTCTATGAAATAACTTTGAAAAATTAAAATGAGAAGATTAGAAAAATCATTGAATCCCTTCGTGGCCAAGGTGCGTGGCCTAGGCAAACTACGTGACATATTCCAAAAGAAAGGAGGAAGAGGAGAAGAAAGGGCTCAAGCTGCATGGCCCACGCAGGCCACCCACACAGACCCATGTGCTATAAAATAGAAAGAGTTCTAGGAGAGAGAAAAGAAGAGGATTTTGAAGGTTTTGGGGTTCTAGAGAAAGAAGTTCTCGGTCGTAGGCATTCTATACACTCAAGGTGAGTTTTTATCCATGTTTTATATTAATTAATGTTGATCAACACTAGTGTTGATATTGCAACATCCAGGGTTTGCTAGATTTCATCAAATCAACCAAGAACACCAAAAGAGGAATTTTCTAGGGTTTTCTTTCAAAGGTAATTTCCACTACTTGAAACTTATTTATGGAGTATAAATGAGTGTATTAATATTATCTATGAGTTGAAAAAGTAGTTCAAAGAGTGGAATAGATGAACCATAACTTTGATATTGAAAATCTTGTTAGTAGAGAAGATGAATAGTGTTGGGTTTATTTGAATGACGTCGTTTTGAGTTTCTAATGCAACGACTAGATTCCATTACACATTTAATGGATGAAATGGAGTTAACATTCAAGGATTAACCTTCAAATGGTGAAATAAGGATTTTTTATGAAAGTTGTGAAGTTGGACCTAAGTGCTAGGAACTTAGTTGGTTAATGGTATTGTTGTGGCGCGTTAATGATATATGTTAACTCATAAATGTAGGTATCAACTTGTCGATGGATTTTGAGCAATTTAAACAAAGTTGGAGCATCATAGTGCTAGTTTGAAGCTTGCACTTGAGGTAAGTTGATTGAACTTAATTTTATCGAGTGACTTTCTCTAAGAGCATAATTTGGGTTAAGACATGAGTTAATTATATATCAGTGTGTCCGTACTTGTGGGGAAAAGAAGGTGCGGATATCTCTATGTACTAAAATATTGTATTGCATATGAAGTGTCATGTTATTTTGTAAAAACCTTGTTTTAAATATTAGTTGGTAAAATGACACTTGAGACTAACGTTATAGGTTTTATTAAAGAACTTATGTTGGTGGTAAAGGGATTAAATATTTGAGGTTTATTGTTAACTTTGTTTTATAAAATGAGAAATATTCTTTGTATTTCGAAGTACCACTTGTAAAATATTTAAGGATTGGAATTGGAATCTCATTTTGTTAATTGCTTAGTATGAAATGAAAAAGGATTTTATTTTATTTTGTTCGAAAGGTTTGGATTGACTATAAACATCACGATTTGATAAAATAGATACTTAGAGGCTATTTTCATTAAATCTATTTTTTGGTATCAAATATTTTGGGTGTTGTGTTCACCGAGATTGGTTTCGGATATATTGTGTTCGTCGTCATGACTGCACGTGCCGGTGTAGGTGTAGATGGCCATTTTGTGATATAGACTACGACAGAGTATCCTCCTTGAGAGGGTGCTATTTTGTGCTATTAATAGCATGAGTGAGTCGATTCGTATGGCACTGCGATGAGACGATTTGAGTAAGTAGGGTATATGATACTTGCCGCTAGGTACATAACCTAGTTGACCTTCTTATGCCGGTGATGGTCTAGTACTTCCAGTGAAAAGGTAAAAGATAATTTTGTTATATTTAGGCCTAAGGAGCCGAAAGGGATTTCAATAACTTAATGAAGTTGAAATGGTTTTGCATGATTCTTATTATAATCATGGGTCGATATAAATGTTTTAAAAGTTTGTATCATGATTTAAAATTTTCAAGTCTTTTCATTTGAAATGATATAGAACATGAATTAATATAATTGTTATCATTTTATATCAAATGTTGGTTGCATTATTTTTGTAAAGTCTTGTCCCAAGAACTTGAGCTAGAGAGAGTTTATGATACTTATAGAGAACCGTGGTGGTGTACTCATCTCTTTGGGGTCCCTCTATTGGATCCCGCTTACTTTACATATTTTCAGGATTAGACATGGTATATGATGAGCGGATGAGGCTAGGATGACTCTCTTTTCAGGCATATAGAATGCACCACTTCTATTCCGTGGTAGCCTTCATGTTAATCTTACTTACTTTTGGTTGGGGTTAGTCCTAAGTATTTCATCCCTGTGTCTTCGAGATTCAATAGACAATTGTTATTCTTTTGGAGTTGAAATCGAGAGTTATTCATATGGCATGCATGTAAGAAATATTGTTATTCTTTTATGTCTTTCAATTATTGAAAAATAATGGATTTAATGATTTTATTTCATGTATGGTTTTTATCATTTAAAGTGATTTTGTTTTCAAAAAGGCTTCCGCATGTATCTATCTTGCATATAGATGGGCATTCTTGTACGTTTTGGTTCACTCGGATTGGATAGTGTGTTGGTTGCCGGTCACGTGATTTTGGATTGTGACAGCATTGCAAAGACCTCCTGCCACAATATCATCAGAATCACACGACAAAGACCTCATACCACAATATCATCACAATCACCCGACAAAGACCTCGTGCCAATACTCAATCAATTCGCCCACTATGTCCACATGTACCATAATCATAACAATGCAATATTCCAAAATTACCATCAAAGACAGATGCTCATAGCTTGTCAACAAGGTGCACAAGGACATAACAATAAAATATGCGGACGAGTGTTTAATATATAAAGCATGACTACGACTAAATCAATTATAACAATCAAGCTCAAGTAGTCATCAAAGGATCACATATGTGTCACAGAGTGTACACGTCCCAATCAAGGCACAACACAAGAACAAGTATGTATGTGTGTTTAAAATATACATGTGGCTACATCCGTATCACGTTTAGCATCAATCTCAAGATTAGTTCATCATGTTAAAAATAATGTACTAATAGCCTCATATTAGTTCTAGCATAATTTATCGTGCTCAGGTAGTCAATTAATTGATTAAAACATAGAATCATGTAGAACACACGACCAAACAAGGCATAGAGTAATCTAGAATCCACCCCCAGCATGAATATCCCTAGCACTTATATATACGTTCATCACCTCATGTATACATCACCCCTAATGTAGCAAATAATATAAATTATTAGAAAAAATTCCCTCAACCAAATCTAGGCAAGACATTTACCTCATCTGAGCAAATCCAAAGCTGCAAAATCCATTTCCTTGAGAAATCACCTCTAACCTGCTCAATTCTCGCCAAACATCAACCAAGCAAGTCAAGCAATTCCATAGGAAATAATCCCAATCAATAAAGCCTTGATCTTTGAAAATTTTCCGAAAAGTCAACAAATTCCAACTCTGGGCTCGCGCTCTCGAAGCCTGGAACCAATACCAAAATCCGATGACCCATAACCTGTTGATCCAAATATATGATTGAATTCAAAAATTGAGTCCAAATTGGTAACCACATCCCCAAAATACACTCTCTTAAAGTGTAGGCAAAAACCAATTTTTTCCTTCAAAATTTCATGATTAAAGTGCGTAATTCCATGGAAAATCAACATATATAATCACATCCAAGTAGAAATTACTTATCCACAAAGTAGTATCGAAAATCTCCTCCAAAATTGCTTCATATTGAGTTTCAACACTCAAAATAATGAAAAATAAGCTAAAACTCGATTTAAAACCCTCCTGCTAGGCATCCTCTCACCTGCACAAACTTAGCCACAGGTGAGAATCCGCTTCTGCAAAAATACCATCACATTTGCGGGAACCCCTAAGGCAGTCTGATTGCGCTTCTGCACATGCATTTCTGCGAAAATACATTCGCTCCTGTGGAATGCACAAAAACTTTGCATCTACGAACTTCCCCTCCTCCTACCATCCTCGCATGTGTGACCCCTCTAGTGTTTCTGCACCTCGCACCTACAGAAAAACCATCGCAGGTGCACGACACCAGTACTAGACCTACCGAAACACTCTCAAATGGCCCGAAGCCAATCCGAAACACACCGATGCCCCGGGACCCCGTCCAATCACCCTAACAGGTCCAAATACATTATCCTAACTTATCCAAAAGCTCAAAATATCATAAATAACATCAAAACCATGAATCAAAGATCATAAATCATTCTCTTAACTTTCAAATCTTCAAACTTCGCTGAACGTGTCTGAATCACGCTAAAGTCAACTTTCGGTCAAATATATGAGCTCTCCAATTCTTCAAAAACAAAACCTTTTAGGAACATCCAAATTCAAATCCAAACATATGCCCAAGTCCAAAATCACCATATGAACCTATTGAAACCATCAATCCTGATTCCTAGGTTGTTTACTCATAGGTCAAACCTTGGTCAGCTCTTCCAACTTAAGGCTTCCAAATTGAGAGTCACTCTATTAATTCAACCCCGACTACTTGAAAATCAAAACCGAACTTGCTTACAAGTCATAATGCATCAAGACCCTCAAAAACAAAATAAGGTCAAATGTTTTGATAGGTCCTGATGGTGTCTAGGGTTTTCCCCGAGCTATCCCCCGATTCAAGCATCCTTGAGACACCACCCCCATTGTGTTGGAGGACGAGTGATCGGAGTCCCCCTGGTTCTGAGTGATTGAAAGAAGTCCCCCACTTTGGAGTTATCAAGAGGCTAACCCTCTTCCTTGGATGGGGGAAAAAGGATAGTATGGCCGAGCCCTCCAAGAGACCTTCTTGTCTTCATCCATTGCACCCTTCTTCTCCATGCCCTCCCCTCACCAATTCTTCAATGAGCACCAGTGTTTGCCCAGTTTTGATTAATATAGCGGTGGGGGTTAACATTCTGAATCGCTCAGGAGAGGGGAAGACATGGCTAGAAGGATTTATAGGTCCCTTGGAGAGGGAGGAATTATCTGCGCAATTTGCGACCGTTCTGGCTGATGACATACTTCACTGTACCCTCCGGGTAATGTCTCTAATTTTTTATCTCCTTACCTTCTCTTTTTATTTGCTGGTGAATTTGATCTCAACCCGAATTGAAGAAAGGTTTTCATTCTATTAATGAAATATAGAGGGATTGAGGCAGCATGCCAAAGTCTAGGAAACTCGTTGTGAGGAAGAGCTTCGGACATGAAGACTTATGAGCTTTTAGCCTGCCTGAACAGGGACGAGATAAAGGAGTTAAAGAAGGAAGTCTAGAAGATGGGCACCACGTACAGTAGCAGGATCGAGAGTTTGGAAGCATCCATCGTCGAGAAGGAAGTGCAAGCAAGCAATTTGGATGAGGAGCATGCCGCTTTGTCTTATGACTTGGTGCGGGCCAATTGAGGGAGTACTTTTTAGATGAAGATGATACCCTAGCCCTTTTATTATCAAACCGTTCAACCTTGGCTTAGAAATACTGATGTTCATTGGTTATGCCAGAAAGGTCTATGGGGTCATCGTCTAGGCTGGGCCAACTTATTGCCTATCATCTAAGAATGTTATATAAGATAAGAAATTCGAAAGATAAGTTGAAAGAGATAGAGAAACAAAACCATGGAGATCTAGAAGTAGAATCGTTTGATATGTGCCAAATTCTAATCCGCCTTTACCGGCTTTCCATCTATTTCTTCAAGCCTGTACAATCCCTTGTGCGTTATTTTTGTGATTCCATAGGGTCCCTCCTAATTCGGACCTAGCTTTCCCACATTCAGCTCTTAGGACGCTGGAAACACACTTAGGAGTCATAGTCGCCTTCCTTGAAACACCGCATGTTAACTTTCTTGGTGTGATATTTCTTGATTAATTATTTTTTTGCAGCCATACGAACCAAGACTATCCCCCTTCGTCCTTCGGCCAAGTCCAAACAATAAGCGACTGCTTTGTCATTTGAGTCTCCGGTTGTGTGCACGAAACTTAGGCTCGGTTCCCCTATTTCAACTGGAATTAACTTTTCAAACACGTACACGAGGGAAAAGGGAGTCTCTCTGGTGCTTGACTTTGTCGTTGTGCGGTAAGCCCATAATACGCCGGGAAAAACCTCTGGCCATTTGTCTTTTGCTGCTTCTGACTTTTTTTTCAAATAACCAAGAAGAACTTTATTTTAAGACTCGTCTTGTCCGTTAGTATAGGGTGATAGGGTGTGGAAGTGATTCTCTTGATTTTTCAATCTTCGAAAAACTTGGTAACTTTGGCCTTACAAACTATGGTCCATTGTCACATGTAATTTCTTTCAGTATAGCAAATCTGCATATGTTGTTCCTCCACATGAAGTCGATCACTTTCTTTTTTCGTATTTGTGAGTAAGCACCTACTTCCAATCATTTCGAAAAGTAATCAGTTAACAATAAGTAAAAATCTTACCAGACCTGGAGCTTGCGGTAGGGGCTCCACTATGTCCATCCCCCATTTCATGAATGGCCAAGAGATAATACGAAATGCAATAGTTCAGCTGGCTGGTGCAGTCGGTGTGAGAATATTGGCATTATCACATATTTTAACAAAGTCAGTGGCATCATGTTCCATACGGGGCTAGTATTACCCTGCTCGGATCAGCTTCACAAGTAGCAACCTATCTCTAGAATAGTTTCCACAATGTCCTTCATGGATTTCTCTCAGCACATAATATATATCCCCCCTCCCAAATTTTGGACAGAGGGTCGTTAAAGGTTCTTTGATACATATATCTTTTGACGAGGCAATATCTTGCCGGCCGAACCCTGAGTTGCATAGAAGCCTTCTTATTTTGAGGTACCGTTTCGTACTACAAAATAATCAATGAAGTCATTACACCAATCTATAATAGAATTAGTGGTATTTACCTCCTCTCGACTAGGATCAAGGGTCTAACATAATAGATGGACAACTGAGCTTGCTCTAGAGTCGGAGACGTCTGCAGCTGACCCCAAGTTGGCTAGTGCATCTTCTTCAGTGTTCTCCTCTCGGGTATCTATGTCACCTTCTACTCTTGGAATTGGCTTAGGATCTGAGTCACCTTTGCGGGACATTGTTGCTTCTGGGTTTCCCGAGCTACATAAGTCCCAAGCACTTGGCGGATGACCAACTATGAGTCGTTGAGTCCCCGAGCTAGTTCGAGTCCTATAATAACTGATTCATACTTGGCTTCATTGTTAGTCATTGAAGGCATTTGATGGACTGCCAGACCGTCTCACCAGTCGGCGTGATGAGTAATACTCCAATCCCGGACCCTTTCACCTTAGATGAACCATCTGTATATAGGGTCCAGTTTCTAAGACGGTCTCAGAAGCTATTAATGCCACCTTCTCCGCCTCTGGGAGTATATTAGCAGTAAAATTGAAAATAAAGTCCGCCAGGACTTGTGATTTTATAGCGATTCGTGGCTGATACGTGATATCGTACGTGCTTAATTTGACTGCCTATTTAGAAAGTCGTCCCGAGAGTTCTGGATTATGGAGAATACTCCTCAGTGGGAAAGTAGATATCACCGAAATAGGTTGACATTGAAAGTATGGTCTCAGTTTTCGGGCAAGTCATTATGAGTGCTTGTGCAAGTTTTTCTAATTGCGAATACCTGGTTTCGGCATCTATTAATTCTCTGCTTACACAATAAATAGGAAATTGTGTACCTTCATTTTCTCCAACCAACACAACATTCACAGCAGTTTCCGCCATGACTAGGTAACCAAGAGTCGCTCTCCAATTCGGGTTTTGAAAAAATAGGCGGGTTGGATGAGTACCTTTTCTTGTCTCGCAATGCCTTTTGACATTTGAGTCCATATGAAGTTTTTGTTCTTCTTTAGTGCCGCAAAGATTTTTAAGCACCTCTCGGAGGAGCGGGATATGAATCGCTCGAGTGCCGCTATTCTTTCTGTCAGTCACATCACCTCCTTCTGAGCTTTTTTGCACTGCGGGTATATTCTTAATTACTTTGATCTGCACAAAGTTAGCTTATATACCTCTATTTGAAACCAGAAAGCCAAGGAACTTACCTGAATCGACCCCGAAGGCACATCTTTTATGGGTTGAGTTTTATATTATATTTTCGAAGGATTTCGAAGGTTTCCTTCAAATGGGATAGATGGTCTCGGCTCAAAATAATTTTACTAAAATATCATCGATGTATACTTCCATAGATCTGCTGATATAGTCCTAGAACATTCGAGTGATTAATCTATGGTACATTGCTCTGGTATTTTTTAATCCGAATAGCATGATGTTGTAGCAGTATATCCCTCTTTCGGTAATAAATAAAGTTTTTCTTGATCCTCTGCTTCCATTTTGACCTAGTTGTATTCCGAGTATGCATCCAAAGAGCTTAATAATTCGTGACTAGCTGTGAAATCTATGAGTTTCTGGATATTTGTTACGGAAAAATAATCCTTTGTACAAGCCTTTTCAGGTCTTTATAGTTGATGTATACAATCCATTTTCCATTCTTTGTATGAACCACCACAACGTTTGCTAGCCATTTCGGTATTTCACCTCGCGGATAAAGCCATTGATAAGCAAGCTTCTTCCTTTGCTACTCGGGCTTGTTTTGGCCCAATGTCCTTTTTATTTTGCTTCAGGGTTGGTGGTTTGGGTTCACGTTCAATTTGTGTACCATGATATCCACAAGGATGCCTTTCATATCTGCATTAGACCAAACACAATAGTCCAAATTTATCTTGTAGAAATTTAGTTAACTTACGAAGACCTTCCTTTCCGAACAATGAATAAAGATAATCACTTCTTCTAGTTTCTGACATGGTTTTGTCCTTGCAACAAACTCATGAAGATTAAAGTTAGATGAGACCATAGATGTAACAGAGGTTGTGAATCAAACTTTTAGTTGCCAGGGCCCACGGTAGGTGTTGAACTGTTTAATCTAAAAACTGGTTTTGAGCGTAAAAAAATTAAATTTGTATTTTATGGGCTACTAGCAATTTGTTTGATTCGAAATGGTTGCAGATAATGAATAAAGACAAAAAAGAAATAACGAAATAGATTAAAAAGAATGATACAACAGAAAAATTCTTCTTTATTTCCAATCCCGAGCGATCTCCGATCGTGAGTATGATTGAATTACAAAGCTTAGTCAGGAAAAGGCTAGCACAAGATGATATTTTGTTACAGAAAGAATTTTCCTTTTAAATTTAGACGATCCCTCCTTGGAGCGTTGGGGCAACATTTATAGCGGTACGAAGAGAACTACCATTCCGAATTTCAAGCCCAGCACGCTAGTAGATCAGGTAGTGGCAAGCGGGATCCTCGATAATGGCTTCCAATTTGTCGTAATGCTGATATCCACGGTCTACGAATAAGATTGATTGAATTTCCGAATTCTTTCGTCCACCTTTCGAATACTTGACCCTTCATTGACCATAATTTCAAAATCTTCCGAACTCAGCAGCAGGTCCCCTCACTTGATTTTTAGATCTTAATTGACACATGAGACTTTTCAATCGCGCCACGTGGAGAGGATAATTTTTACCCATACAACATTTATTTTATGTATGCTTGTGAGAACATAAACATGCTTTGTGCAGTAACACATAATACTGTAGTTGATTATAAGTATTAGAATAAATGTGTGTGTGAAAATCATATGTCTTGCATTAATGCAATGGCCTAAATTTTTATCGCTAGATTAGGGTGTATAAGTTTCACATATAAATAATCTCGAAATAACAAAAATTACCTTAAAACAGGAATAAGAATATAGTTGATTAATATTATCTCAATAAGAGTACACGAAATAAAACTTATAAAACTTAAAAGTCTCTTACCTAAAGTAAGACGCCTTACTTGAGTAAATAAAATAAAAATATCTTTTTAATATAAATGAAAAATCGGTAGATTGTTGGTGCAACTTTGGATGTATATTCTCAACTAGCTGCACGGGCCCAACATAATAACTTTTCTTATTGAAATAACATACTACTCCTAATATTTTTCCAGCAAAAAGAGTTGATAAGAAAAAAATATTACCAAATAACTTTGTATAATTTTTTTGACAATAAATTATATTCTAAGTTTTTGATTTTAGAATTCAAAAATTCTCTTGATTCTCTTAAGAAGCTTTTGTAGAATGAAATTTATACATGAGCTTATCATTGACTCTTGAAAGATAAATTTTATAAACCCATTGACTAACGAAAGATAAAGTTCGTGAACAAAGTGTTTAACACTTTAATATAGCTATCATATCTATCTAAGTTAACTATATACTTTTAATACCACTCTATAAGATGATATTATAGATTCTTCTTCCGTCATACTATTGTTAGCATTTTTTCCTTAAAAATACATTGTTTGGCAAGAAGGAATGGTTTCTTTGCAACATGGGAACACAAGAGTTTAACAGTTGTCTTCACTCTAAAATCCTCATTCTGTTACAAATTTGTCACGATCCCAATTTTTCTCATAGGAGGTCGTGATGACACCTAATCTCTACGATTAGGTAAGCGTAATATTTAATAATAACTTAACAGATATAATTAACAAAATACCAAAATAGATTTGATAAACTCATTTAAGCTTCCGAAAATAAAATCTCAATAATACACTCCCTAAAATCGATGGAACTAAGTCATAAGGTCTATCGAGTAAGCTAAAGTATCTACTACATCACTGTCTGAATGAAAAATACAACACGAGTAAAGGTAAAGGAAGGTGACTCCCAGGCCTGCGGACGTGGAGCATGTATACCTTGAATTTTCCAAAAGCAATTACTCAAATCAACTCTAACGTCCGGCACGGGCAGACGTACCTGGATCTGCACAAAAAGATGTGCAAAAGCGTAGTATAAGTACACCACAATGGTATCCAATAAGTATCAAGCCTAAC
Source organism: Nicotiana obtusifolia (assembly GCA_002018475.1). Lineage (NCBI taxonomy): Eukaryota > Viridiplantae > Streptophyta > Magnoliopsida > Solanales > Solanaceae > Nicotiana > Nicotiana obtusifolia. The sequence goes on from MCJB01023566.1 coordinate 85,700, forward strand.
CTCGGTAGAGTAGTGACGAGGTCAGGACAAGACAACCTACTAGGATATCAATAAACAGTATAAAAATAAAAGAACGAATAATAATGGAAGGCAAAGAAATAACTGATGTGAAAACAAGTTAATAGCATGAACTAACACCGAAATTTAAGCATGGAAATAACATAAAGGAAGTGGCTAAAGAGAACCACAATGATCATATACGAACAAGAAATGCTAGAACAAGGAACAAAAAAACAACAAGCATCACAATGAAGTACCGCCTCGTGTGCAATAAGAATCGCGACCGAGGTACCACCTCGTATTCACATTTCTCAATTTCAATCACAATCTCTCCTTATATCTCTGCGTGAGCCTTACATATAAATAGGTTTTGAAAACGGTTTTACCGAAATAGCTACATGAACTTTAAGCCACCTTATGATGCCGCGTGAATTCAAGTAGTTCTCCTACAAGCTACACGCTCATAAGTCCCACCTTATACTGCCGCATGCACATTAATCCCTAGCCTAATACCGGCGCGCGCACGTCAATATCACATAACAGTAGCAACTCGCACCACAAGTACCCATATATCACAACTTGTCAATAATAAACAATTTTAATATTTCCATAACAATAGCCCATGGCTCTATCACAACGTGAACAAGAATATCAACAACAACAATGAATGTCAAATGCTCAACAAGGAAGATGTCTCAACAATAACAATTTTGCCTCAACGTGATAACGGGTTTCATAACTTCAACACCAATAACTCAACAATGAGAGAGGTAATGTATAACCACGATATTAAATAAGGAAAACTTGCAATGGGAGAGACAACATGTAACAATAACTTCAAATAATGGAAATTAACAATGAAAGAGATAACACAAACAATAACTTCAAGTAATGATAATCAATAATGAAAGAGATAACATGAACAATAACTTCAATTAATGATAATCAACAATGAAAGAGATAACATGTAACAATAATAGAGGCAACAAGTTCAAGTAAAGCATGAGAGCAATTTATCAATTTGGATGTACAACAAGTGTTAATGAAATCATTTAAGGCATAGAAGGATAGACTAACAGAAGTAAGAATAGATTGACCATGAGAATTTAGAACATGACACGACAATTCAATTAAAGCATGAAAAGAGTCTAAATAGTCTAAACCGGTCAAATACCACGTATAACCTGTGTATCCACTCGTCACCTTGCGTACACAACTTTCACATAGAACAAATGAATCAAACAATATCAATCCTATGGGGTATTTCTTCCACACAAAGTTAGGTAAGACACTTACCTCAAACAAGCTAACGCAATCCACTAGTAAGCCTTTTCCGTGAATTTCCAACCCCGAACAACTCGAATCTGGCCAAAATAACTTTATACTATGAATACAAACTGTAGAAAACTATTTCATATAATAAAGTTGAAATATTTAAAGAGAATCAAAAAGTCAACTCAAAAAGTTAACCCCGGGCCTGCGTCTCGGAACCCGACCAAACTTACAAAATCTAAACACCAATTCAATAATTAGTCCAACCATACTAAAATTACTTAATTCCAATCTCAAATAGACCTTCAAATCCTCAAAATATAGTCTGTGAAGTTTTCGTAAATTTTCCCAGTTTTTCAAACTCAAAACACTAATTAAATGATAAAAACAACGATGGATTCATGTATAATAGCCAAATTTGAGTTAGAAGTACTTATCCCGATCAACTTCTTGAAAATCTCTCTCAAAATCGCCAAAAATCGAGCTCTCTAGGTCAAAAGATGAAGGATAAAATAAAACCCTTGATTTGCCCCTTTTCTGCCCAGCGATTTCCACTTCTTCGGAATATAGATCGCTTCTGCGACTCCGCATCTATGGAAATTCCATCGCAGGTGCGGCTCTCACTTAAGCCCCTGAGATTCCTCTTCTACAGACACCAAAAACGCACCTGCACTCATGCTTCTGCGGCCAGTGGCTCGCTTGTGCGAGCCCGCTTCTGTGGCTAGTGGCTCGCTTCTGCAAGCCCGCTTCTACGGAGTTTTGACTGCACTTGTAGTCCTTCCCCAACCCACTAAAATCTGCATCTGCATGGCCCTCTCGCACATGTGTGTCCGCACCTGCGGCTAATCCCACCGCAGGTGCGATGACACCAGAACAACAACAGTTTCAGCAATCATTACATTCCAAAAATTATCCAATTTCAATCCGATTCATATCCCGGGGACTCGGGACCCTGCACAAACATACCAACAAGTCTCAAAAAACTTAGCAAACTTGCTCGAGGTAAAAAATCACACCAAACAACATCATCTCTACGAATCACAACCCAATTCAAACCTATGGAAACCATGAACACCCAACTTCAAAAATTAATGTCGATTCATATCAAACCAAATCTGATTAACCTCAAATTTTGCACACAAGCAATAAATGATACTGTAGACTTATTCCAACTTCCAGATCAGAATCCGACCTTGATATTAATAAAGTCAACTCCCGGTCAAACTTCTCAACCTTCTTAACCTTCAATTTTCTAACTTTCGCCAATTCAAACCGAAATGACCTATGGGCCTCCAAATCAATATTCGAACACGCTCCTAAGTTCAAAATCACCATACGAAGCTATCGGAACCATCAAAACTCCATTCTGAAGCCGTCTACACATAAGTCAAACTCTTGTCACTCTTTCAATTTAAGCTTTTAACTTTGGGACCAAGTGTCCCAATTTCACTCTGAAACTCACCCCAAACAAAAATTAACCACCCTGTCAAGTCATATAACCACAATATAATATAGATGAGGCAATAAATAGGAGGACGGGGCTAAAATACTCAAAATGATTGTTGGGTCATTACAACATTACTGTCACGATCCCAATTTCCCTTCGAAGGATGTCGTGATGGTACCTAGTCTCTAATACTAGGTAAGTCTAACATTCATGCAGAAATAACTGAAATAATAATTAAAGTCTCAATAACTCAACAGATAAAATAGAATAAACTCTGCTACTCAACATATACAACTTTATAAAACCCGGTGAATATAAGTCACAAGCTTTATAAGATAGTGTTGAACATCCCTATACATCAGTGTCTATAAAAGGATAAGAAAAGGAAATAGTCTAGATATAGGGTGACTCCGAGGCCTGGGACACCAGCATGTGTACCTTGAAGTCTCTAAACTGCACTCATATCACTGGTGCCTGGACTGGTAGGAGGTACCTGAATCTGCACAAAACGATGTGCGTAAGTGTAGCATGAGTATACCACAACAGTACCCAGTAGGTTCCAAGCCTAACCTCGGTAGAGTAGTGACGAGGTCAGGTGAAGGCCTTACTGGAATAAATAAGAAATAGAACGAGTAATTGACAGTGTAATATTAATAACAATGGAGATGAAACAAGTAAGAAATATACCAAGATTAACCACACTGAACTAAGACAAATAATGCATCACGAAAGAAAATAAAGGATGTTATGCCAAGGAAATGAAACAACCAAAAACAAGTGAAGTAATGGAGAAGTATCAACAAGAGTCACAACCGAGGTACTGGCTCGTGGTCTCAAATCACAAAACAGTTCACAATCTTCCTTATATAACCACGAGATCCTTGCATTTAGTTTTGAAAATTAATTTTTCCGAAAGAGCTTCCCGCGTTTTAGCCCACCTTATCACACTATGTGGCTTCAAGTTGTTTCCCTACTAGCAATACGCGTATCAAGCCCACCTTATCTCACTGCATGTGTTTCAGCCCCAAAACGTTATACCACCGCATGCGTATCAATATCACAAGGTATCACAACTCGCACCTCAAGTGCATATCACACCTTGCCAAAGAAATCAACAACAACGGTCTTTCACAATAAATAGCTCAAGGCTCAACCACAATGTACACAAAAGTTTCAATAATAATAACCAGAAGTGAATAACTCAACAATAACAGTATTTCACAACTTAACACTTTGCCTCCATGTGAATCACAGCCCTTATAACTCAATACCAATTTCAAAAACAAGATATTTCCAAGAATAACAACTTCAAGTAAGAATTCAACGGTTAAATAATGAATATGGAATAAAGGAAACAAGAACTTAAACTAAATATGTAGTGCAATTAACAAGTAAAAGATAAGACAAGTAGGGCATGTGAAATAGACTAATGATGATGAAGATAGCATGTTAAGATAACTCATTTAAGGCATGAAAGGAATCTATATAGCTAAAACTAGTAAATTTCCACATTTAGCCCATGTACACACTCGTTATCTTGCGTACACGGCTTCCACACATCACAGTTATCATAAAATAACACCAATCCTTAGAGGTAATTCCCCCACACAAAGTTAGGCAAGACACTTACCTCAACACATGCTAACGCAATCCACTAGTGGGCCTTTCCTCGATTATCCAACTCCGGACAGCTCGAATCTAGCCAAAACAACTTCACCATAAATATAAACTATAGGAAACAAAGAAACAAAAAGTCAACTCAAAATGTCAACCCGAGCCCGTGTCTCGAAACCCAACCACAATTATAAAATCCGAACACCCATTCGATAACACGTCCAACCATACAAGAATTACTCAAATACGTCCTAAAATAGCCTTTCAAACCCCCAAAATTTAGCCTGAGAAGTTTCACAAAATTTTCCCAAATTTCCAACTCAAATCACTAATTAAATGATGAAAACTATGATAGATTCATGTAAAATAACCAAATCCGAGTTAGAATCACTTAGCCCAATCAACTCCTTGAAAATCCCTTCAAGAATCATCCAAATTTGAGGTCTCTAGCTCAAAATATGAAAAATGTGCAAACCCTCGATTTGAAACTAATACTTGCTGCCCAGATGCCCTTCTTTGCGAATGCGGAATGTGCCTCGCGTTCGCGAAGAACAAAATACTCAGCTCCCAAATTCCTCTTCGCGAACACGAGAGCACCCACGCGAACGCGGTGAACAAACTCCCTATACTTTTCGCGAACTAGTGGCCAACTTCGCGAACGCGAAGCACAAACTTCACCTGCCTACTAGATACCCTTCGTGAATGTGAGACCTCCCTCGCGAACTCAAAGAAGGAAACCAGACATCAGAATTTCCGCAGTTCGACAAGGCCAAATTTAATCCGTAATCAACTAGAATCTCACCCGAGGTCCCCCAGATCTAAACCAAACATATCAACAAGTCCTAAAATATTATACAAACTAGCTCGAAGCATCAAATCACATTAAACAACACTAAAACCACAAATCACGCATCGATTCAGGCCTAATGAACTTATGAACGTCTAACTTCTAAAACTAATGAGAAACATACCAAACCAATTCCGATGAACCTCAAATTTTTCACATAAGTTATAAGTGACACAACAGACCTATTTCAACTTCCAAAATCAGAATCCGACCCCGGTATCCATAAATTCAACTCCCGGTCAAAATTTCCAACCTTCTAAACCTTCAACTTTCTAACTTTCACCAATTCAAGCTGAAACGACCTATGGACCTCCAAATAAATATCCGGACACGCTCTTAAGTCCAAAATTACCACTCGGGGCTATTGGAACCGTCAAAATACCATTCCAGAGTCGTCTACTCCTAAGTCAAACTACGGTCAACTCTATTAACTTAAGGCTCCAACTTAGGGACCATGTGTCTCGTTTCACTCAGAAACTCACCCAAAACCAAAACCAAACACCCCCGGCAAGTCATGTAACCATAATACAACATAGAGGTGTCAATAAATAGGGAATCAGGGCTAAAATACTGAAAATGACTAGCCGGGTCATGACATCCTCTCCCTCTTAAACCAAACGTTCGTCCTTGAACGAGTATAGAGACTTACTTGAAGTGGTGAAAAGATGAGGATAACGGCTACACATATCATGCTCGGTCTCCCTAGTCGCCTTCTCGATTGGTTGACCCCTCCACTGAATCTTTACTGAAGCAATGTTATTCGACCTCAACTTTCGGACCTGCCTGTCCAAAATGGCTATCGACTCCTCAACATAAGACAAATCCTTGTCCAACTGGACTGAGCTGAAGTCTAACACATGAGATGGATCAGCGTGATACCTTTGGAGCACAGAAACATGGAATACCGGATGAACTACAGCTAGACTAGATGGCAGTGCAAGCTTGTAGACCACCTCTCCAACCCTCTCAAGAATCTCAAAAGGTATGATATACCGAGGGATCAACTTGCCCTTCTTCCCAACCTCATAACACCCTTCATGGGCGAAACTCGGAGCAAGACCCACTCCCCAACCATGAATGCAACGTCTCGAACCTTCCGATCCGCATACCTCGTTTGTCTAGTTTTGAATATACGAAGTCAATCTTGAATCAATTTAACCATTTTGAAAGCATCCTGAACCAAGTCTGCAGCCAATAGCCTAGCCTCACCCGGCTTAAACCAACCTACCGAAGAACGACACCGCCTCCCATATAATGTTTATATGGAGCCATCTGATTGCTCGACTGGTAGCTGTTATTGTAGGCAAACTTTGCAAGCGGAAAGAACAAATCTAAAGAACCCCCGAACTCCATGACGCATGCACGAAGCATATCCTCTAATATCTGAATAGTGTGCTCGGACTATCCATCCATCTGCGGGTGGAATGTTGTGCTCAACTCAATCCGTGTGTCTAACTCACGCTGTACGATTTTCTAGAACAGCGATGTAAACTACGTACCTCGGTCAGAGATGATGGATACAGGGACGCCATGAAGTCGGACAATCTCGCGAATATAAACCTGAGCCAGCTTCTTTGAAGAATAAGTAGTCACCACTGGAATGAAATGAGCCAACTTGGTCAACTTATCCACAATCACCCATACTACATCGAACTTCTTCTGAGTTTGTGGGAGCCTAAAAACAAAATTCATAGTAATCCGCTCTCACTTCCACTCTAGAATCTCTTGCCTCTGAAGTAATCCACCTGACTGCTGATGCTCATACTTCACCTACTGACAATTTAGGCACCGAGCTACATACTCCACTATGTTTTTCTTTATTCTCCTCTATCAATAGTGTTGCCTCAAGTCCTGATACATCTTGGCGGCACCCGGATGAATGGAGTACCGCGAACTGTGCGGCTCCTAAAGAATCAACTCACGCAAAACATCTACATTGGGCACACATAGCCTGCGTTGCATCTGTAACACACCGTCATCCCCAATATTGACCTCCTTGGCATTGCCGAATCATGTCCTTGAGAACCAACAAACGGGGGTCGTCATACTGACGCTCTCTGATACAATCATAAAGAAAAGACCGAGAAACCACACAAGCCAAAACTCTACTTGGCTCCGAAACATTTAATCTGACAAATTGGTTAGCCAAGGCCTGAACATCCAATGCTAATGGCCTCTCCGCTCAAGGCATCAACCACCATATTGGCCTTCTTGGGATGATATAGAATGGTGATATCGTAGTCCTTAAGTAACTCTAACCATCACTGCTGACGCACGTTAAGGTCCCTTTGTTTGAACAGAAGCTGTAGATTCCGATGGTCGGTATAGGCTTCACAAGGGACATCGTACTAATAGTGCTGCCAAATCTTCAAGGCATGAACAATAGATGCTAACTCAAGGTCATGGACTTGATAATTCTTCTCATGTACCTTTAGCTATCTAGACGTGTAGGCAATCACCTTACCTTCTTGAATCAACACCGCACTGAGGCCAACACGTGACGCATCATAGTACATCGTGTAAGATCCCGAACCTATAGGCAACATTAACATTAGGGCTATAGACAAAGCAGTCTTGAGCTTTAGAAATATTTCCTCACACTCCTTGGTCCATCTGAATGGAGCACCCTTCTAGGTCAATCTGGTCAACAGTAATACCCTACCAAACCAAGTAAACTCTAGATCTCAGTAGCTGAAGACGGTCTGGGCCAACTTTGTACTGCTTCAATCTTCTTGGGTCTACCTTGATTCCTTCACTTGACACTACATGATCCAAAAATGCCATTAAATCAAGCCAGAATTCACACTTTGAAAATTTTGCATACAACTTATTTTCTCTCAAGATCTGGAGCACAATCCTTAAGTGCATGAATGATGATGGGGTGTTGGTCAGCCCAAATGACATCACAAGGAACTCGTAATGACCATACCGAGTCCTGAAGGCATTCTTCGGAATATCCGGCTCCCGAATCTACAACTGATGATAGCTTGACCGCAAATTAATATTTGAGAACACTCTGGCACCCTGTAGCTGATCAAATAGGTCATTAATGCATGGAAATGGATACTTGTTCTTCACTATAACCTTATTCAACTACCGATAATCAATACACATGCGCATAGAACCATCCTTCTTCTTTATAAGCAAGGCTGGTGCACCCCAAGGTGACACACTACGCCGAATGAGCCTTTATCTAGCAACTCTTGAAACTCCTCCTTTAACTCCTTCAGCTCCGCTCGGGGCATACGATATTGTGGAGTAGAATGGGTTGATTGTCCGGCAATAAATCAATACCAAAATCGATATCCTTATCGGGCGGCGACAATAAGTCAGCTCTGGTCTCAAAACCATAAAGAACAACTAAGCACGACCAATAGATAGGAGAACTCAAGAAATCACGGGTTATACCCAAATATGGAGCAAAGTAAGATAATACATAGGAATAAGTGGAGCCTAGATCAAATAAGACTGATGCATTTCTATGATAAACCGGATTAATACCTATGATAACTGAGTCGGATGCAACCACCTTCGTCTTGGTAGGAAGAGCATAACATCTAGGCTAGCCTACCTCTCTAGGGCGACCTCTACCCGCCCCACCTCCACCTCTAGCAGGCTCTGCAGTTGGAGCGGCAACTGGTGCAATAACCACGGCCTAAGAAGTCTAGTGCCCCTATGGAGTACATGGAGCCTGAGTAGTCTGTAGAGGTGCATCCTTCCTGAGTCTGGGGCAGTCCCTCATTGTATGACGAGAGTGACTACACCCAAAAAAAGCTCTCGGAGGATGTGGCTACTGAGACTGGCTCGAGCCTGGTCAGCTGGACTGATCGCTGAAAGCACCCCGTGCTGGAGGTGAACTAGACAGTGGCGGTGCATAATGGGCAACCTGAGACCTGGGAGTGGCCAGAATACCGCTTGAAGCTAGAAGTGTAGAATGAACAAGGTGGCTCACATAGCCTATACCATGACGAGCTGTAACTAGGGCACAAGCACCACTATATGTGCCAGAATCTAGAGGCCTCTTGGCCTCCCTCTCCTCTCTCTCTCCCGGCCCCACATACCCTCCAATCTTCGAGCAATCTCCATAACTTGCTGGTATGGGATATCAGTCTCCAACTTTCGAGCCATGCTAAATTTAATACTGTGGTTGAGCCCCTCAAAAAATTCATGGACTCGCTCTCTGACAGTGGAAACTAATGCTGATACATGTTTGGACAACTCGCTAAACCTAACAACATACTCTGATACGATCAAAGCACCTGGCACAACTGCTCAAACTCTGTGCGCCATGCATCACGAAGGCTTTAGGGAACAAACTCCCTCATGAACATCTCGGGAACTGAGCCCAAGTGAGTGAAGCTGCCTCGGCCGGGCTACCCAACTCATACGCTCGCCACCACTGATAAGTCACTCCCTTAAGTTGGAACATAGTGAAACCAACCCCACTCGACTCCACAATACCTATAGTATAGAGGATATGCTGGCACTCCTCAAGAAAATCATGTGCATCCTCTAAAGCCAAATCGCTGAAAGTAGGAGGGTGGTACTTCTTGTACCTCAGCTTGATCTGCTCCTCCTCAGATACTGCTGCCCTAACCTCGGGCTGAACTGGGACAATCGACTGCACTGGTATGACCTCTAGGACCTAGAAAACTTGGACCCGCTGCTCAGGGGTGCGGGCTACGGGAGTCTATGCTCCTCCCCGGCCTGAGATGTGGCAGGAGCTAGTGGAATCCCGCCTGAGCTAGAGTTCCAAACATGCTCAAAATGTGGACGAGAGTCTCCTGAAGTGCAGGGGTAGTAACAGGCGTCTCAAGTGCCTGCCGTCCAACTGGAGCTACTGGTGGCTCCTTTGTAGCAGCTCGGGCAAGTGCTCTTGCTGCACCACGTGCTCGTCCTCAGCCTCTGCCCCGGCCTCTGGCTACTCTAGCAAGGGGCACGGGTGTTGATCATCAGATCCAGTTGTGCGTGTCCTCACCATCTGTGTGAGAGAGAAAGACCGAGATTTTAGAATTCTCAAGTCAACAAATTCGTATGATAAGGAATCACGAAGTGAAGCTTTTCCTAACATTTCCATAGCCTCCCGAAGATAATTAAGGACGTCTCTGTACCGATCCGCGAAACTCTACTAAACCTGCTTGTGACTCGTAACACCTATGAACCTAGAGCTCTAACACCAACTTGTCACGACCCCAATTTCCCTCTGTAGGATGTCGTGATGACACCTAGTCTTTAAGACTAGGTAAGCCTAACATTCATGCAGAAATAATTGAAATAATAATTAAAGTCTCAATAACTCAACAGTTAAAATAGAATAAACTCCGCTAATCAGCATATACAACTTCCAAAACCCCGTGAATACAAGTCACAAGCTCTTTAAGATAGTCTTGAACATCCCTATACATCAGTGTCTATAAAAGGATAAGAAAAGGAAATAGTCTAGATAGAGGGTGATTCTGAGGCCTACGGATGCCGGCAGGTGTACCTTGAAGTCTCCAAACTGGAGTCGTATCACTGGTGCTTTGATTGATAGGAGGTACCTAGATCTGCACAAAAAGATGTGCAGAAGCGTAGCATGAATATACCATAACGGTACCCAATAAATACCAAGCCTAACCTCGGTAGAGTAGTGACGAGGTCAGGTCAAGGCCCTACTGGAACAAATAAGAAACATAATGAGTAATTGACATTGTAATATTTATAACAATAGAAATAAAACAAGTAAGAAATATACCAAGATTAACAACACTAAACTAAGACAAATAATGCATCATGAAAGAAAACAAGGGATGTTATACCAAGGAAATGAAACAACCAAACACAAGTGAAGTAATGGAAAAGTATCAACAAGAGTCACTATCGAGGTACCGCCTCGTAGTCTCAAATCACAAAACAGTTCAAAATCTTTCCTTATATCACCGCGGGAGCCTTGCATTTAGTTCTGAAAATTATTTTTCCTGAAATAGCTTCCCACGTTTTAGCCCACCTTATCATACCGCGTGGCTTCAAGTACTTCCCCTACTAGCAACACGCGTATCAAGCCCACCTTATCTCACTGCATGCGTTTCAACCCCAAAACTTTATACCACTGCATGCGTATCAATATCACAAAGTATCACAATTCGCTACCTCAAGTGCCCAATATCACAATTTGCCAAGAAATCAACAATAACAGTTTTTTCACAATGAATATCCCATGGCTCAACCACAATGTATACAAGAGTTTCAACAATAATAACTGAAAGTGAATAACTCAACAAGAACATTATTTCACAACTTAAGACTTCGCCTCCATATGAATCACTGCCCTTATAACTCAATATTCAACAATAAGATATTTTCAAGAATAACAACTTCAAGTAAGAATTCAACGGTTAAATAATGAATATGGAATAAATGAAACAAAAACTTCAACTAGACATTTAGTGCAATTAACAAGAGATAAGACAAGTAGATGATGCAAAATAGACTAATGATGATGAAGATAGCATGTTAAGATAACTCAACTAAGGCATAAAAGAAATCTACATAGCTAAAACGGGTAAATTATTATATTAGCCTGTGTACACACTCGTCACCTTGCGTACACGGCTTACACACATCACAATTATCACAAAACAATACCAATCCTAAGGGGTAATTCTCCCACACAAAGTTAGGCAAGACACTTACCTCAAAACACGCTAATGCAATCCACTAGTAGGCCTTTCCTCGATTATCCAACTTCGGACGGCTCGAATCTAGCCAAACCATAAATATAAGCTATAGGAAACTATTTTGAACAATAAAGTTACGATATTTACAAAGAAACAAAAAGTCAACTCAAAAAGCCAACCCGAGCCTGCATCTCGGAACCCGACTAAAATTACAAAATCCGAACAAGAATTACTCAAATACATCCTCAAATAGCCTTTCAAACCCCCAAAATTTAGCCTAAGAAGTTTCACAATTTTTTTTTCAAATTTCCAACTCAAATCACTAATTAAATGCTGAAAACAATGATAGATTCATGTATAACAACCAAATCCGAGTTAGAATCACTTACCCCAATCAACTCCTTGAAAATCTCTTCAAGAATTGCCCAAATCTGTGGTCTCTAGCTCAAAATATGATAGATGGGTTCAAACCCTCGATTTGAAACTAATAGATGCTGCCCAGATGCCCTTCTTCGCGAACGCGGAATGTGCCTCGCATTCGCAAAGCACCAAATACTCAGCTGCCAAATTCCTCTTTGCGAACGCGAGAGCCCCCACACGAATGCGGTGAACAAACTCCTTATACCTTCGAGGTGGCCATCTTCACGAATGCGAAGGACAAACTTGACCTGCCTCAAAGATACCCATTCGCGAACGTGAGACCTCCCTCGCGAACGCGATGAAGGAAACTAGACATCAGGATTTCTGCAGTTCGACAAGACCAAATATAATCCATAATCAATCCGAATCTCATCTGAGGCTCCTAGGATCTCAACCAAACATACCAACAAGTCCTAAAATAGCATACGAACTCGCTCGAAGCATAAAATCACATTAAACAACACTAAAACCATGAATCGCGCATCGATTCAGGCCTAATGAACCCATGAACTTCTAATTTCCAGAACTAATGCCGAAACATACCAAACCAACTCCGATTAACCTCAAATTTTTCACATAAGTCATAAATGATACCTATTCCAACTTCCAGAATCGAAATTCGACCCCAATATCAATAAAGTCAACTCCCAGTCAAACTTTTCAACCGTCCAAACCTTTAACTTTCTAACTTTCGCCAAGTCAAGCCAAAACGGCCTAGGGACCTCCAAATCAACATCAGGACATGCTCCCAAGTTCAAAATCACTATTCGAAGCTATTGGAACCGTCAAAACTCCATTCTGGAGTCATCTACACCAAGTCAAACTACGGTCAACTCTATCAACTTAAGGCTCCAACTTAGGGACTATGTGTCCCATTTCACTCTGAAACTCACCCAAAACCAAAAGCAAATATCCCCCCCCCCCAAAGTCAGTAACCTTAATACAACATAGAGAAGTCAATAAATAGGAGATCGAGACTAAAATACTCAAAATGATCAGCCGGGTCGTTACAATTACTTGGCATATATCCTCGCTATGTATTTTTAATCGAAACCATCATTATGTTGATTTGAAAACTAGATTTCTTTTCATCTAGTGTATTGAGTAGCACTTTCTATTCAAGGTAGAGTTCTTATCTTCATGAATCCCAAGTGGAATTTTTGTTTGACCCCATTAGATTTTTGGGCTATCTGAGGTTTTTCTTCTTGGGTGTCTAACCAATTTCGGTTAAGTTATCTCTTTGGGACTTTGAGTAGAACCTACATCATTTTCTCTCATGTTATTTATTTGGATATGAATTTGTTCTTGTCTGAGTAATTTCCTACTTGAACTGGCTTGTTTGTGTTTTCTGAAAATGTTAATTCTTTTTTGTTAGAGCTACAAAGAATTATTAGTTCTTTGCAGTGACATACTTTAAGATGAACCATATTGAAGTCATATATCACCTCACATGTTTTTGCAAAAAAAAAAAAAAAAGACACATTTGTTCTTTATTTTCATGGTTTGCAATATCTGCTTTGAAATTTCTTAAAACTTTTGCATGTGGGCAGAAGTTTAATTTAAGAGGCTAAACAAGAAGGTGCCATCGGAGATGTTGGTTCTGTAGTGGGTACTGCTGGAGTTCATCAGCAACACGATTGCTTAATTCAAGAATCTTTCTTGTGGGTTGAGTTATAAGAGGAAGTGGCTTTAAGAATTATGAATTTGTAATAATGGTTCATTATTTTCTTCAACACGATTGCTTAATTCAAGAATATTTCTTGTGTGTTGTTCTTTTCTTCAACTATTCCTATATTTTCCTTCTTGTTTCTTCCTTTTTTCTCCGCAACTCTTTATAACGATCTGACTGGTCGTTTTGAGTATTTTAGCCCCGATATCCTATTTATTACCTCTTCTATATTACATTTTGGTTATGTGACTCGTCGAAGTGTTTGGTTTTAGATTCGGGTGAGTTTAAGAGTGAAATGGGACACATAGTCCCTAAGTTGGAGGTTTAAGTTGAAAGAGTTGACCATAGTTTGACCTTTGTCTAGATGACTCTGGAATAGAGTTTTGATAGTTTCAATAGCTCCGTATAATGATTTTAGACTTAGAAGCACGTCCAGATGTTGATTAGGAAGTTCGTAGGTCATTTCGACTTGAATTGGCGAAAGTTAGAAAGTTGAAGGTTTGGAAGGTTGGAAAGTTTGACCGGGAGTTGACTTTATTTGATATCAGTGTCGGATTCTGATTTTGGAAGTTGGAATAGGTCCTTCATGTCATTTATGAATTGTGTGCAATGTTTGAAGTCAATTAAAGTTATTTTGGTATGAATCGACATTAGTTTTGGAATTTGAAAGTTCATAGTTTCATAAGCTTGAATTGGGTTGCGATTTGTAGAATCGAAGTTTTTTATGTGATTTATGGCCTCGAGTAGGTCCGCAATGTGTTTTAGAACTTGTTGGTATATTCGGACGGGGTCTCGGGGCCCCGGGGGTGATTCAGATTGAATCCGTAATAAGTTTGGACTTGTGAGATTTCTGAAGCACTGTTGCTTCTGGTGCAATCGCACCTGCGCTTCTTGGGTCGTATGTGCGGAGCAGCAAGAGCGGCCCTCGAGCCTCGGAAGTGAGTTTAGTCATAGTCAGCTGGGACCGCAGGTGCGGTCCGTGTTCCGCAGAAGCGGACTCGTCGATGCGTGGAATGCATCGCAGAGCGGAGATGGCCAGGGAGGCCTTGGATTGCAGAAGCAGATAGTGTCTGCAAAAGTGCTTGCGCAGAAAAGCTAAGGGGTCTGCAGGTGCGAGTCTTCTGGGCTTAAGTTGGAACCGCACCTGCGATGGCTTTTCCGCAGGTGCGGCGTCGCAGGTGTGGACCCAGGCCCGCAGAAGCGAGGATTGCTGGGCCGAAAAGGGGTCTTCGAGGGTTTGAGTTTCATAATCCATTTTTGGACCTAGAGAGCACGGCTTGTGGCGAGTTTTTGGGATATTTGCACTGAAATCATTGGGGTAAGAAATCCTAACTCAGTTTATGTTAAATTACATGAATCTATTATTAATTTCATCATTTAATAAGTAATTTGAGTTGGAAATTTGTGAAAAGTTTTTAGGCTAAAATTTGGGGATTGAAAGGTGATTTGAGGTCGGATTAGAGTAATTCTTATATGGTTGGACTCGTTATCGAATGGGTGATTGGATTTTCTAATTTTGATCAGGTTCCGACGTACGGGCCTGGGTTGACTTTTTGAGTTGACTTTTTATTTCTTTGCAAAGATCGTAACTTTATTGTACGAAATAGTTTTTTATAGTTTATATTTAGGTATGAAGTTGTTTTGGCTAGATTCGAGTCGTTCAGAGTTGGATAATCGAGGAAAAGGCCTACTAGTAGATTGAGTTAGCGTGTTTTGAGGTAAGTCTCTTGCCTAACTTTGTGTGGGGGGAATTACCCCTTAGGATTGGTGTTGTTTTGTGACAATTGTGATGTGTGGAAGACGTGTACGCAAGGTGACGAGTGTGTACACGGGCTAAATGTGGAAATTAGCGATGTTAGCCATTTAGATTCCTTTCATGCCTTAATTGAGTTATCTTAACATGTTGTATGCATCATCATTAATTATTTTCGCATGCTCTACTTGTCTTATATCTTAATTGTTAATTGCTTTACATGTTTAGTTGAAGTTCTTGTTTCCGTTATTCCATATTCATTATCTGATCGTTGAATTCTCTACTTGAAGTTGTTATTCTTGGAATGTCTTGTTGTAAAAATTGGTATTGAGGTATAAATATCACGGTTCACATTGAGACAAAGTGTTAAGTTGTGAAATACTATTCTTGTTGAGTTATTCACTTCCGGATATTATAGTTAAGACTCTTGTGTACATTGTGGTTAAGTCACGGGCTATTTATTGGGGGAACACTGTTGTTGTTGATTTCTTTGGCAAGTTGTGATATTGGGCACTTGAGATGTGATTTGTGATGCGTTGTAATATTGATACGCATGCAGTGGTATAAAATTTTAGGGGTTGAAACGCATGCGGTGAGATAAGGTGGGCTTGATACGGTGGCTAGTAGGGGAACTACTAGAAGCCATGCGGTGTGATAAGTTGTGCTAAAATGCAGGATGCTATTCCGGAAAAAATAATTTTCAAAAGTAAATGCAAGACTCCCGTGGTGATATAAAGAAAGATTGTGGATTATTTTTGTGACTTGAGACTACGAGGCAGTACCTCGGTAGTGACTGTTGTTGGTATTTCTCTATTACTTCGCTTGTGTTTGGTTGTTCGTTTCCTTAACTTAACATTTCTTGTTTTCTTCCGTGATGCATTATTTTCCTTGATTCTATGTAGTTAATTTTGGCATATTCCTTACTTTTTTTAATTTCCATTGTTATTATTATTGCACTGTTAAATTATTCGTCTTGTTTCTTATTTATTCCAGTAGGGCCTTAACTTGACCTCGTCACTACTCTATTGAGGTTAGGCTTGGCACGTACTGGGTACCATTGTGGTGTATTCATGCTATATTTTTGCACATCTTTTGTGCAGATCCAGGTACCTCTTACTAGTCCAGGCATCAGTGAGTTGAGTTCCTACTTGGAGACTTCAAGGTACACCTGCCGGCGTCCGCAGGCCTCAAAGTCACCCTCTATCTATTTCTATATCTTCCTTATTTTATTAGATACAGTTGTATACAGATGATTATGACACTGCTGTAGATCTTGTGACTCGATATCACCAGGTTTTGGGGAAAATTGTGTATGTTGAGTTGTGGAGATTTGTTTATTAAAATTGTTGAGTATTTGAGAGTTTATTTTTTGTTTCAGTTATATTTTGCATGTTTGTTAAGCTTACCTGGTCTTAGAGATTAGATTCCATCACGAGTTCCTACAGAGGGAGATTTGGGTCGTGACAAGTTGGTATCGGAGCTCTAGGTTCATAAGTGTTACGAGTCACAAGCAGGTTTAGTAGAGCCTCGCGGATCAATACAGAGACGTCTGTACTTATCTTCGGGATGCTATGGAAGTTTTAGTAAAAGCTTCACTTCTTTGATTCCTTCTCATGCGAATTTTTGACTTCGAAATTCTAAGTCTCTATCTTTTGATTCTCTCATAGATGGTGAGGACACGCACAGCTGTATCTGATGATCAGACACTCGCGCCCCCTACTAAAGCCGCGAGAAGCCGAGGCTGGGCACGTGGTGCAGCCAGAGCACCTGACTGAGCTACTACAGAGGAGCTACCAGTAGCTCCAGTTGGAGGGCAGGCACCTGAGATGCCTGCTACTACCCTTGCACTTCAGGAGACTCTCGCCCTATTTTTGAGCATGTTTGACACTCTAGCTCAGGCGGGGTTGATTCCACTTGCTCCTGCCACATCTCAGGTCGGGAGAGGAGCACAGACTCCCGTCGCCCGTACCCAGAGCAGCGGGTCTAGGTTGACTAGGTCCCAGAGGTCATACCAGTGCAGCCGGTTGTCCTAGTTAAGCCCGAGGTTAGGGCAGTAGCTTTTGAGCGGGAGCAGCTCAGGCTCGAGAGGTAGAATAAGTACCACCCTCCTACTTTTAGTGGTTTGGCTTCAGAGGACGCATAGGATTTTCTTGAGGAGTGCCACCGTATCCTCCGTACTATAGGTATTGTGGAGTCGAGTAGGGTTATTTTCACTATGTTCTAGCTTAAGGGAGTGTCTTATCAGCGGTGGCACACGTATGAGTTGGGTGGCCCGGCCGAGGCAGCTTCACTTACCTTGGCTCAGTTCTCAGAGATGTTCAAGAGGGAGTTTGTTCCCCGGAGTCTTAGGGATGCATGGCGCACAGAGTTTGAGCAGTTGCGCCGGGGTTCTATGAATGTATCGGAGTATGTAGTCCGGTTCAGTGAGTTGTCCAGACATGCACCTGCATTAGTTTCCACTGTTAGAGAGCGAGTTCGTCGATTTATCGAGGAGATCAACCGTGGTATTAGATACATCACGGCCCGAGAGTTGGAGACTGACATCCCATACCAGCAGGCTGTGGAAATCACTCGGAGATTGGAGGGTATGTGGGCTCGGTAGAGAGAGAAGAGGGAGGCAAAGAGGCCTCGAGATTCTGGCACATATAGTGGTGCCCGTGCTCCAGTTGCAACCTTATTCATGGTAGAGGCTATGTGAGCCGTCCTGTTCATTCAGCACTGCCAGCTTCCAGCGGTGTTCCGGCCACATCCAGGTCTCAGGTTACCCATTATGCACCGCCACTGTCTAGTGCACCTCATGCACGAGGTGCTTTCAGCTATCAGTCCAGTCGACTAGACCCGAGCCAATTCTAGCAACCACGACCTCCGAGAGCTTGTTTTGAGTTGTGGTGAAACTCGTCATATCGTGAGGGATTGCCCCAGACTTAGGAGGGGAGCACCTCCATAGACGATTCAGGCTCCACGTATTCTACTGGGGCCCCAGACTTCTCAGGCTGTGGTTACCACACCAGTTTCCACTCCACCTGCACAGCCAGCCAGAGGTGGAGGTCGAGCAGGTAGAGGTCACCCTAAAGGGGGAGTCCAGGCCACATGTTATGCTCTTCCTACCAGGATGGAGGTGATTGCATCTGACTCAGTTATCAAAGGTATTGTTCCGGTTTTTCATAGAGATGCATCAGTCTTATTTGATCCATGGTCCACTTATTCCTATGTATCATATTACTTTGCTCCATATTTGGGTATATCCCGTGCTTCTTTGAGTTCTCCTATCTATGTGTCCATGCCTGTAGGAGATTCCATTGTTGTTGACCGTGTGTATTGGTCGTGTTTAGTTGTTCTTGGTGGTTTTGAGACCAGAGCCGACCTATTGTTACTTAGTATGGTAGATTTTGATGTTATCTTGGGTATGGACTGGTTGTCGCCCTATCATGTTATTCTTGATTGTCACGCCAAGACGGTGACATTGGCTATGCCAGGTTTGCCGCAGTTGGAGTGGAATGGTATGGATTTTGTTCCTGGAAGGGTGGTGTCTTTCCTTAAGCACAACGGATGGTTGGGATGGGGTGTGAGGCATATCTAGCCTCTGTGAGAGATGTCAGTGTTGATACTCCTACCGTTGAGTCAGTTTTGGTAGTGGGGGAATATCCAGATGTATTTCCAGCGGATCTTCCGGGCATTCGCCCGATAAGGATATCGATTTTGGAAATGATTTGTTGCTGGGCACTCAGCCCATTTCTATTCCACCATATCGTATGGCCCTAGCAGAGCGAAAGAAGTTAAACGAGCCGTAGCAAGAGTTGTTTAATAAGGGCTTCATTCAGCCTAGTGTGTCATCTTGGGGTGCTCCGGTCTTGTTTATAAAGAAGAAGGATGGTTCTATGCGCATGTGTATTGATTATCGACAGTTAAACAAGGTTACAGTGAAGAACAGGTATCCATTGCCATGTATTGATGACCTATTTGATCAGCTACAGGGTGCTAGGGTGTTCTCAAAGACTAATTTGCGGTAAGGCTATCATCAATTGAAGATTGGGGAGCCGGATTTTTTGAAGACTGCCTTCAAGACTCGGTATGGTCATTACGGGTTCCTTGTGATGTCATTTAGGTTGACCAATGCCACATCAGCATTCATGCACTTGATGAACAGTGTATTCTAGCCCTATTTTGACTCATTCGTCATTTTGTTTATTGACGACATCTTGGTGTACTCCCGGAGCCGGGAGGATCATGAGCAGCACTTGAGGACCGCGCTCCAGACCTTGAGAGAAAAGAAATTGTATGCAAAAGTTTCAAAGTGTGAATTCTGACTTGATTCGGTGGCATTTTTGGGTCATGTAGTATCGAGTGAGGGGATCAAGGTAGATCCAAAGAAGGTTGCAGAAGTGCAGAGTTAGCCTAGACTGTCTTCAGCTACTGAGATCCAAATTTTTCTTGGTTTAGCAAGGTATTACCGTCGATTCGTAGAGGGTTTCTCATCTATTACTGCACCTATGGCAAGATTGACCCAGAAGGGTGCTCCATTTTGGTGGACCGAGGAGTGTGAGGAGAGCTTTCAAAAGCTCAAGACTGCTTTTACTACAGCTCCAGTGTTGGTGTTGCCTATAGGTTTGGGGTCTTACACTATGTGCTGTGATGCGTCGCGTGTTGGCCTCGGCGCGGTGTTGATGCAAGACGGTATGGTGATTGCCTACGCGTCTAGACAACTGAAGGTGCATGAGAAGAACTATCTTGTCCACGACCTTGAGTTAGCAGCTATTATTCATGCCTTGAAGATTTGGCAGCACTATTTGTACTGTGTCCCTTGTGAAGTCTATATCAACCACCGGAGTCTACAACACATGTTCAAACAGAAGGACCTTAACTTGCGCCAGCGGAGATGGTTAGAGTTACTTAAGGACAATGATATCACCATTTTATATCATCCCGGGAAGGCCAATATAGTGGCCGATGCGTTGAGTCAAAAGGCGGAGAGCTTGGGCAGTTTAGCATATCTACCGGCAGCGGAGAGGCCATTAGCATTGGATGTTCAGCACTTGGCCAACCAGTTTGTTAGATTGGATTCAGAGCCGAGTCGAGTTTTGGCTTGTGTGGTCTCTCGGTCTTCTCTATATGATTGTATTAGAGACCAATGAGGTCACTATTTTGGGATGATGATGTTTTATGGATACAGGGCAGGCTATGTGTGCCCAATGTAGATGGTTTTCATGAGTTGATTCTTCAAGAGGCCCATAATTCGGGGTACTCCATTCATCTGGGTGCCGTTAAGATGTATCAGGACTTGAGGGAGCACAATTGGTGGAGGAGGATGAAGAAAGACATAGTGGAGTATGTAGCCGGGTGACTAAATTGTCAGCAGGTAAGGTATGAGAATCAGCAACCAGGTGAATTGCTTCAGAGGCTAGAGATCCCATAGTGAAAATGGGAGCGGGTTACTATGGATTTTGTTGTTGGGCTCCCACGGACTCAGAGGAAGTTCGAGGCAGTATAGGTGATTGTGGATTGGTTGACCAAGTCGGCTCATTTCATTCCAGTGGTGACTACATATTCGCGAGATTGCTTAGGTCTATATTCGCGAGATTGTCAGACTTTATGGAGCGCTGGTATCCATCATCTCTGACCGGAGTACGCAGTTTACATCACGATTCTGGAGGCCATACAACGTGAGTTAGGCACATAGGTTGAGTTTAGTATAGCATTTCACCCTCAGACAGACGGATAGTCTGAGTGCATTATTCAGATATTGGAGGATATGCTTCGTGCTTGTGTGATGGAGTTTGGAGGTTCTTGAGATCAGTTCTTGCCGCTTGCGGGGTTTGCCTACAACAACAGCTACCAGTCGAGCATTCAGATGGCTCTATATGAGGCTTTATATGGGAGGCGGTGTCGGTCTTCGGTGGGTTAGTTTGAGCCGACTGAGGCTAGGCTATTCGGTACAAAATTGGTTCAGGATTCTTTGGAAAAGGTTAAATTGATTCAAGATTGGCTTCGCGCAGCCCAATCTAGACAGAAGAGTTATGCGGATCGAAAGGTTCGCGACGTTGCATTCATGGTTGGAGAGCGGGTCTTGCTTCGGGTTTCGCCCATGAAATGAGGTTCGGAAAGAAAGGCAAGTTGAGCCCTAGGTATATCAGACCTTTTGAGATTCTTGAGTGGAGAGGTAGCTTACAAGCTTGTACTGCCACATAGTCTAGCTGCAGTTCATTCAGTATTTCATGTTTCTATGCTCCGGAAGTATCTCAGTGATCCGTCTCATATGTTGGATTTCCGCTCAGTCCAGTTGGACAAGGATTTGTCTTATGTTGAGGAGCCAGTGGCCATTATGGATAGATAGGTTCGAAAGTTGAGGTTGAAGAACACTGCTTCAGTAAAGGTTCAGTAGAGGGGTCAGCCAGTCGAGGAGGCGACTTAGGAGACCGAGCATGATATGCGTAGCCCTTATCCTTATCTTTTCACCACTTCAGGTATCTTTCTATACTCATTCAAGATGAACGTTTATTTTAAGAGGGGGAGGATGTAACGACCCGGCCGATCGTTTTGAGTATTTTAGCCCCGATCCCCTATTTATTTCCTCCTCTATGTTATATTGTAGTTATGTGACTTGCCGGGGTGTTTGGCTTTGGATTCAGGTGTATTTCGGAGTGAAATGGGACACATAGTCCCTAAGTTGGAGGTTTAAGTTGAAAGAGTTGATCGTAGTTTGACTTTTGATAGATGACTCCGGAATGGAGTTTTGACGGTTCTAATAGCTCCATATGGTGATTTTAGACTTAGGAGTGTGTCCGTATGTCGATTTGGAGGTTTGTAGGTCATTTCGACTTGAATTGGCGAAAGTTAGAAAGTTGAAGGTTTGGAAGATTGGAAAGTTTGACCGGGAGTTGGCTTTATTGATATCGGGGTTCGGATTCCAATTTTAGAAGTTGAAGCGAAGTTTGAAGTCAGTCGGAGTTATTTTGGCATGAATCAGCAATAGTTTTGAAATTCGGAAGTTCATAGTTTCATAGGCTTGAATTGGGTTGCGATTCATAGAATCGACGTTGTTTTATGTGATTTGTGTCCTCGAGTAGGTCTGTTATATGTTTTGAAACTTGTTGGTATATGTGGACGGGGTCCCAGGGGCACCGGGGATGATTTGGAGTGAATCCGGAACAAGTTTAGACTTGTGAGATTTCTAAAGCACTGCTGCTTCTGGTGTAATCACACATGCGCTTCTTGGGTCGCAGGTGTGGCACAGTAGGAGCAGCCCTCGAGCCGCAGAAGCTAGTTTTGTCATAGTCAGCTGGGACTGTAGGTGCAGACTTGTCGATACGGGGAATGCATTGCAGAAGCAGAGATGGCCAGGGAGGCCTTGGATCGGAGAAGCGGACAGTGTCCGCAGAAGCGATAAGGGATCTGCAGGTGCGAGTCTTCTGGGCTTAAGTTGGAACCGCACCTACGAGGATTTTCCGCAGGTGCGATCCTAGGCCCGCAGAAGCGAGGATCGCTGGGCAGAAAAGGGGTCTTCGAGGGTTTGTGTTTCATAATCCATTTTTGGACCTAGAGAGCTCGGTTTGTGGCGATTTTTTGAGAGATTTACAATAAAATCATTGGGGTAAGAAATCCTAACTCGGTTTTGGTTAAATTATATGAATCTATTGTTAATCTCATCATTTAATTAGTAATTTGAGTTGAAAATTTGAGGAAACATTGTGAAAACTTCTTAAGCTAAAATTTGGGGATTTGCAAGGTAGTTTGAGGTCGGATTTGAGTAATTCTTGTATGTCGGACTAGTTATTGAATGGGTTTCGGATTTTATAATTTTGGCCGGGTTCCGAGGCGCGGGCCCTTGTTGACTTTTTTATTTGACTTTTTTTTCTTTGGAAAGATCGTAACTTTATTGTTTGAAATAGTTTCATATAGTTTATAACTATGGTATGAAGTTGTTTTGGCTAGATTCGAGCCGTGCGGAGTTGGATAATTGAGGAAAAGGCCTACTAGTGGATTGAGTTAGCGTGTTTTGAGGTAAGTGTCTTGCCTAACTTTGTGTGGGGGAATTATCCCTTAGGATTGGTGGTGTTTTGTGACAATTGTGATGTGTGGAAGCCGTGTACGCAAGGTGACGAGCGTGTACACTAGCTAAATGTGAAAATTACCGATTTTAGCCATGTATATTCCTTTCATGCCTTAATTGAGTTATCTTAACATGTTGTGTTCATCATCATTAATTTATTTTCATATGCTCTACTAGTCTTATCTCTTACTTGTTAATTGATCTATATGTTTAGTTTAAATTCTTATTTTCTTTATTCCATATTCATTATGTAATCATTGAATTCTCTACTTGAAGTTGTTATTCTTGGAATATCTTGTTGTTAAAATTGGTGTTGAGGTATAAAGACCATGATTCATATTGAGACAAAATGTTAAGTTGTGAAATACTATTCTTGTTGAGTTATTCACTTCCAAGTGTTATTGTTGAGACTCTTGTGTACATTGTGGTTGAGCCATGAGCTGTTTATTGTGAGAACACCATTGTTATTGATTTCCTTAGCAAGTTGTGATATTGGACACTTAAGGTGCGATTTGTGATGCATTATGATATTGATACGCATGCAGCGGTATAAGATTTTAGGGTTGAAACGCATGTAGTGAGATAAGGCGGGCTCGATATGCGTGACTAGTAAGGGAACTACTAGAAGCCATGCGGTGTGATAAGGTGGGCTAAAACGCAGGATGCTATTTCGGAAAAAATAATTTTCAAAACTAAATGCAAGGCTCACCCGGTGATATAAGGAAAAATTGTGGACTACTTTGATTTGAGACTACGAGACGGTACCTCGGTAGTAACTCTTGTTGGTATTTCTCTATTACTTCACTTGTGTTTGGTTGTTCGTTTCCTTGTCTTAACACTTCTTGTTTTCTTCCGTGATGCATTATTTATCTTGACTCTGTGTAGTTAATTTTGGCATATTCCTTACTTGTTTCATTTCCATTGTTATTATTATTTATTCTAGTAGGGCCTTGACCTGACCTCGTCATTACTCTACCGAGGTTAGGTTTGGGACTTACTAGGTACCGTTGTGGTGTACTCATGCTACGCTTCTGCACATTATTTGTGCAGATCCATGTACCTCCTACCAGTCCAAGCATCAGTGAGTTGAGTTCGTATTTGGAGACTTCAAGGTACACCTGTCGGCGTCCGCAGGCCTCAGAGTCACCCTCTATCTATTTATGTATCTTCCTTCTTTTATTAGATACAGTTGTATAGGGATGATTATGACACCGATGTAGAACTTATGACTCGATATCACCAGGTTTTGAAAAAAAAAAATTGTATATGCTGAATTGTGGAGATTTCTTTATTAAAATTGTTGAGTATGTGAGAGTTTATTTGTTATTTTAGTTATACTTGCATGTTTGTTAGGCTTACTTAGTATTAAAAATTAGGTGCCATCACGGCATCCTACCAAAAAAATTAGAATCGTGACACTCTCGTTTTCTTATTTAATTGGATATGATTTTCTTTTTTCTTGGTCATAAGAGGGGTCCTTCTTGCTACTCATATTCCTATATTTATAAATTTCAGTGGTTGATGTAAACTCAACTGAAAATTCTAATGGCCAACGAAGAACAAGTAACTACGAGCAAATAGAAGTTGTCTTCCTTCTTCAGTTTTTCCTCGGGTCCTCCAAATCCATGTGAGGTGCACGTGGCTTGTTAAAGTTAACATCATGTTCTGAAAAATCTAAACTTTTAGGGCTCAAGGACCAAATCCATCTACTCTTGACATACATTATGGACTAATCTATTAAGGGTGATATATAAAGGACCAAAATAAACCAACTCCAATACATTAAGGACTATTTTAATTGTTAGGATAGTATTAAAAGCTGCTAGTGGAGCCCACGTTAGAGTCATCTGTGACAATTGCATATGAAAAAGAAAGTTCAAGTTGGGGCCAAAAGGGAAAAGGTAAATACACTGCAGCACTGAGTACAACATAATTATAATTATATTAAAATAACCCTGACGATCCCAAGTTCCTCAACTGCCCCTTATAATAACAGGAATAGGAATGAGAAAATGTTAGAGCCGTACAAATGCTATAATAATTTCAAAAGTTTTATAGTAACATAAATATTATAGCGTATTTAAAATTATATTTTTAAAAATATTATTTTATTAAATTTTATACCAAATCAAATTATAAAATAAAAAGAAAATTTTAATTAACTCTTTTTAATGTAAAACCTGTATTTGTACACTTTCTCTATATCATTTTAATTATCGCTTTAGCTAAAAAAAAAAAACTTATACGTGTATACTCCATCCGTCTCATTTTTACTGTCGCTTTAGCTAAAAAAATTATTCCAAAATAATTATCACTTTAAGAATTCAAGATCAAATTTATTAATTATTTTCAGTTATACCTTAATAATAAAAAGTGGTGATTTTTTAAATATTTTTCAATTCTCCGAAAGTATATAATAAAAATAATTTAGTAAATTATATTTTGTATTTATTATTTTCTTAATGAGTGCGAAAAAAGTTAACATATAATAATAGTTAAAATGGGACGAAAGGAGTACTAAATATAGTAATAAACTAATTACTTCAGTATCACTCGACTGTCTGGACAATGAATAAGGTTGAAATGTACCGATTTATGACATTCATAATCGCTTTTAGTTTTCTTTGACTTTTATTGGGGCAAGTTTTCCTGTATGTGAGTACCAGAACAAAAGGTCTAGCGAAAAATAGGAAAAATTAAGGAAAAACAAAAAAGAATATTTCTCTGCTGATGAAAGTCTTATTTGGACTTCAGGGGTCAGTTCCGACAAAAGAATACTAGTATAAGATAGTATTATTTTAGATATTTTAATCAAAATTTAGTTCAATATCCACTGTATTCCTCTAAAAAACTGAAATTTTGATAAATGAATTGGATATAACGAGCCCAATTTTTGTTTCTGAACTTGGTTTTCTTAATAATTGATGTTGTGCAGGATTGAAGCATTCCGATCAACAGTGGTGAAGGGTTCTGCTATTTTCTAAGTATCATTTATGAGGTTCTTTTCCCTCTATATAACCCTTGATTTTTTCCAGTGACACATATTAGATTTTGCTGTTTTTCATGTTATTGGCTGCCTTGTCGAAGTCCATGTTTGGATTTGTGAACATTAACATAGCACTTTGTCTCTCTTCATTATTAACTCCCAATCTCTGCTGAGACCTCTTTTGCTTTACTTATTGATCATTGTAGTATTAAAGACCAGAAAAAAAAAAGAATTTCTTTTTCCACTCAAGGAGAGGAACTCCAACTTTGTGGAGTGAAGATCAGGGGTGATTAGGTTGAACAAATGCAATATCTTTATGTCCGGGTAGTGAAGGCTAGAGATTTACCTACGAATGATCTTACGGGTAGTCTTGATCCTTATGTTGAGGTTAGGCTCGGAGACAATAAGTATAAGACCCGCCATTTTGAGAAGACGTCAAATCCTGAATGGAATCAAACGTTTGTTTTCTCCCAAGATAGAATTCAGGCTTCTGTACTTGAGGTGACTGTGAAGGATAAGGATATTTTTTATGATGATTTTGTCGGTCGCCATATGTTTGATTTATGTTGTGAGATACCAAAAATGGTTCCCCCAGAGAACTTGGTTCCTCAGTGGTATAGATTGAAGGATAGGAGTGGGTCGTCTAAAGTCAAAGGGGAGTTGCTGTTGGCTCTTTGGATGGGTGCTCCAGCAGATGAAACATTTCCCGAAGCTTGGGATTCAGATGCTTTTGCTGTTAGTAGTGCTAATGTCCTTGCAAATGTAAGATCTAAGGTGTACCTCTTGCCAAAGCTCTGGTACCTGAGAGTTAATGTGATTGAGGCCCAGGAATTGACTCCAAGTGATATGTATACGATCCCTCAAGTTTTTGTAAAAGCCATCCTGGGAAATCAGACATGTTCTACAAAGGTTTCCACGAGTATGACTATCAATCCCTTCTGGAACGAGGATCTAATGTTTGTAGCAGCAGAACCATTTGATGAGCCATTGATTCTTACTGTGGAAAATAAAGTTTCACCTAACACGGATGAGGTTCTTGGGAGGTGTGTGATTCCTTTGTCACGTGTGGATTTGAGGTTGGATGAGAAACCTGTGACGTGTATGTGGTATAAACTTGAGAAGCAGGTTAAAGTTGGTGGTGAAAAGAAGAAGAACGTCAGGTGTGCTAGCAAGATCCTGATGAGGATACGTCTGGAGGGAGGTTACCATGTTCTGGACGAGTCCACCTGTTACAGTAGTGATCTTAGACCAACCGCAAAGCAATTGTGTAAGTCCAGTATTGGCGTGCTTGAATTGGGTATTTTGAATGCTCAGGGCCTCAAGCCAATGAAGAGACAAGACGGGCAGGAAACTACAGATGCCTATTGTGTCGCCAAATATGGGCAGAAGTGGGTCGTAACTAGGACGATTACTGATAGCCTTTCTCCCACATGGAATGAGCATTACACTTGGGAGGTATTTGACCCTTGCACTATTATAACTATAGGTGTATTTGATAATTGCCAACTGCAAGGAGGAGATCAATCTGAAGGTGCCAAGGACACGAGGATTGGAAAGGTTAGGATCCGTCTTTCTACTCTTGAAACAGGCAGAGTCTACACACATTCTTATCCACTAATGCTCCTCGATATTACTGGGGTGAGGAAGACAGGTGAAATTTGCTTGACTATGCGTTTTATTTGCTCATCATCGTTGAATATGACATATATGTACTCACAGCCACTGTTACCCAAGATGCACTATCTTCGTCGTTTAGCACATAAAACGGTTAGCGACTTGAGGCACCATGCCCAGCAGATTGTCATAATGAGACTGAGTCGCGCTGATCCATCTTTGGGAAAAGAGGTAGTGGAATCTATGTTTGATGAAGAGTCTTCCTTGTGGAGTATAAGGAAAAGCAGGGTTAACTTTTTCAGGCTTATGAGTATTTTAGAGACTGTGTCAAAAAGATTTGATCAAGTACGTAATTGGAGAAACCCCATAACAACTTTTCTGATCCATATCATGTTCATCATACTGGTTCTAAATGCAAAACTTATTCTACCTGCTTTTTTTCTCTCCCTCTCCTTAATCAGTGTTTGGAACTACAGATGGAGACCAGTGCATCCTCCACTCACAGATACTAGTCTTTTCTTTGCTGATACTGCTCTTAAAGATGAATTGTCTGAGGAATTTGATAGTTTTCCAACTTCATTTTCATCGGACATTGTTAGTATGAGATATGACCGTTTGAGAATGATAGCAGGGAGAATTCAGACTGTGGTTGGTGAGTGGGCTACTCTAGGGGAGAGGCTGCTATCATTGCGGAGCTGGCTTGACCCTAGGGCGACAGCCGTACTTGTGATTTTCTGCTTGATTGCTGCCATTGTAGTCTATATCACGCCTTTCCAAGTTCTGGTACTCTTTACTGGATTTTATACATTAAGACATCCGTGGTTACGCTTCAAGCTTCCGTCTATGCCACTTAATTTCTTCGAAAGGTTGCCTACCAGAAGGGACTGCATGCTATGAGCTGTACCTTTGTCTGCTATCTGTTTTTCATTTTTTCCTATGCTATTTTTCCCCTTGTGTCCGGACTCAAAGAAAATGATGTGTAATACTAGCAAATAACTGGGGCTTTTCTTCTTAACCTTTTATCCTTTTCGCCTAGTTCTAAAAATTAAGACCTTTATGTATAAGATCAAGGGTGTGTTTGTATGAAGTAAAATGTTTTCCTGAAAAATGAATAGTTTTATCACTTATTTTCCCATATTTGGTTGGTGAGTGAAATTTTTTTTGCAGATGCTGCGTAACTAAAAAGAAAATACTCTTTTTTTGGTTGAAAAAGAAAGTACGTTTTCTACAATATGAGAAAAGTATCCATTTTGTTAAAGTGAAAAAAAAATACTTTTTCCACATCATTAAAAGAAAATACTCATTTTATTGAAATGAAAAAAATACTTTTTACTATATTATTTTGTTGAAACGAAAGAAAATACTTTTTCTGCATCATAAAAGAAATTTTTTTGTTTTGTTGAAATGAAAAAGATACTTTTACATCATGAAAAGAAAATACTCATTTTGTTGAAATGAAAGAAAATTCATTTTCTACATCATAAAAAGAAAGTATTTTTTTTGTTGAAATGAAAGACGACACTTTTTACTATATCATTTTGTTGAAATTGTGAGAATGCACGGGAGAAAAATTTATTATTAACAATGATACAATGACCCCTATATACAACACATATTGTACTCCTACTATATATGGAACTAGGACATATTCTACTCCTACTACATATGGGACTTGGACTATTTACACATAACTATCTAACGCTCCCCCTCAAGCCGGTGCATACAAATCATATATACCGAGCTTGTTACATATGTAACTAATAAGGATAGGTGAGGGACTTGGTGAAAATATCTGCAAGCTGATCGTTCGAGATACAACGCTACTAGACTCTTCCTGAGCAACAAAACCAGGTGGTTGCGGATAAACAGAAGTTGGCCGAAAGGTCGCCGGAAAAGTTTGAAAAAGTGAGACTAAGCCGAATTCCACACCATAAAATAGGTTCTAAAACACTAGCAGAATACAAAAACTTTTCTAGAAATTACTGTTTATGCCGGAAAAAATAAAAGTTGTCAGAATTTGATGTAATTTATATGGGTAAGATCGGAATCACTGGACGAGTAAGTTGTCCTGAAGAAGTTTTGTCGAAAAATGGCCGGAATGGCTTACACGCGCTGGAAAAGTTGGTGTAGCTCGCCGAAACCCTAGATCCGGCGGCGCATGAGGGACTTTCTTCTAGAGCGATTGACTGGGGTATTGTTGCCTGACTTTTCCGAACAAAATGGTATTGTTGGTTTTTGTACAACACTTATCGATGGGGAGATAACTCAAATCAATCTTGAGTCGTCAACCGGAAAGACACACAGTGACTGACTTTTCTATTCCAATGGGACTGGAATTTCTGAGATTTGGTCGCACAAGGGTTTCAGATCTAATGGTAGTACTAGTATATGCACAGTGTCACTGTAGCAGTGATAAACCCCGGAAACATGACGAAGTTGCCAGAAAATTGCATGGCAATGAGATCTTTCTTCCCGGATGTCGTTGGAATGACGCACAATGATAATTTTCTCACTAAAGCTCTGATACCATGTAAGAATGCATGGGAGAAAAATCTATTATTAACAATGATACAATGAGCCCTATATACAATACATATTATACTCCTACTACATAGGGGACTACGACTATTTACATATAATTATCTAATATAAATGAAAGAAAATACTTTTTCTATATCATGAACAGAAAATACTTTTTTTGTTGAAATGAAAAAGATATTTTTTACTATATCATTTTGTTGAAATGAAAGAAAATACGTTTAATGAATCAGAAAAAGAAAGTGTTTTTTTTGTTGAAATGAAAGACGATACTTGTTACTACATTATTTTGTTGAAATGAAAGAAAATATTCTTTCTACATCATGAAAAAAAGTACTATTTTTGAAAAGGAAACAAAATATTTTTTTTATATCATGAAAAAAAAAGTTCATTTTTTTGAAATGAAAAAGGAAAGTATTCTATTTACAATATGAAAAAAAATATTCTTAATAATATTTCTATTTAGGTTGGGGGTAGGGCAGGTCTGTGGAGGGTGGGTAGGTGTGGTGGAGTTGGGTGGGTTAGAGGTGGGGGAGTTGGTTGGATGGTTAAAGAAGAGTTTTGAAAAATGTTTTCCCTTTTCTTGATAGGGAATATTTTCTCCAATTGGAGGAAAATGAGTTCATGAGGAAAATGTTTTCCAAAACATTTAAGCCAATCAAACATGGGAAAATTAAAAAATATTTTTCGGAAAATATTTTCCTTCATACCAAACACACCCCAAGTCTTGTGAATTTTCGATTTTTATGTGTTCCAAGTCTGTTGAGAGCTAGCTGTCTCATTCAACTCAATATCTAGTAGTCAGTTGGTTCTTTCTTTTAAAATGTGCATTCAGCTCTATATAAGTGCTTTCTCTATTGAAGTTCAAATCTCTTTTCTGTTGATTGCTATCTTGTATTTTATATTTATGCGTCTCAAAATTCAAAACTAGCTTTTCTCTTTTGAAGTGTGAAATTATCAGTTCACTTGATACTTATTGGCTCTGTGTATGGTTGTTACACGGTTGGAAGGAGAAAAGGTTCAAAAGAAATTACATCTGTCGATGATATTTCGTGAACTTAGATGGAAATGAGCATTTGAGACTCGATTCTCTTCCATGTATCTTTTATGGCCTATTAAGTTTCAAGGTTTTGCAGAGATCAGAATGTATAGATCTTTAATCAGATGTTTATTGGTGTCGAGTGCACCTGGTCAGTTTACCTGTTCATAATAACTTGTTATCAATATTACTATGCATATAATTTTTCCTGGATGAAGAAGCACTGCCGGGAATCTGGATATACCTGTGTAGAAAGTGGTGGTATTCAAGTTTGTGGCCGAAGGTGGATTACAGTAGTATACCTGCTGTGAGGCCTTCATATTTCCTTTTCTTTTCCCTTTCTGGAAATGGAAGTGCTATATTATGAAAGTACTTGATTGACCAACTGTTTGTCATTGTTGTAGCACATAATGGGTCTTGGAAATACAGAGTTATGTGGTCTATGATCCCTCGTTGTATCATGTCCAGTTGGCCACTTGTCGGTACTTAAATTTGTGTAAAAGAGACTAGTACTTATAGTGTTTAACACACAGGATTACAACATTCAGCAAATGTTGAGTTTTTGGTTTCCAGCATTGTTCTGAACTTTTGGTAATGATATCTAAAGGTCCTGTACCCAAGAATGTCACCAAGAATGTTGCTTAGCGTTACGTAGGTGAAAACTATGAGAAACTAAGGTTCAAATTTCAATAGAGACAAGATGCAAGGTGATTTCTTTCCAGCCGTCTAAGTTTTGGTGGCAGATGTACTCCCGAGTTGTGCTAGGTTGGAGGTCAAGAATTTGATGGAATAGTCGAGCTGCACGCAAGCGGACCCAAAAATGACATTTATAGAAAAAGAAGATATCACAGATCATATATAGTAGCATCATGCAAGACTTGCTGCTCAAGCAACTGCGGGGAGTGACCATCAAAAGATTAGTTGCAACTTAAAGAATGAAACAAAATGATGGGTAAGACTCCTCTTCAGCGCAATTTGATCTTTCTCGCATTTACTGAGTTTAGCTATCACCTTGATTGGAATAGATGTACAGAACCTCACTACCCCCTACTCTAGTCAGCTCTTAATCTCCTTTTCCAACCTTCGACGATCCTCCTATTGGAAAATCATCGAAGTCAAGAAGAATCTGATTGCAACTCGACTCCAATTTGATTCAGAAATTAACTGTTTCTCTTGAATATTGTCATTTCAGGTAACTTTGATATGGATATGGTTAGTGTTACTGGCAAGAGATAGGGCGTACATGTTTGACGTGATGTAGTCCTGTAGAGTTTCTTTTGAATGTGTCCCATACTCAATTCAATATACTTTGTCTATTCTAATTTATGTCTATGGGCATAGAGTGTTTCAGTCTCATGGACTATTGCTATCATATCTAATCGGAAAGTAAGATTTTGGTCTGGCAAATTCAAATTCAACACTAGTTAATTTTCAACATTCTAATTGAAAAATAGTTATGTTAATGGAGTCTTAAATTGGGGCATTTGTATTTACACCCAATTTTTGGGTCATCATTGAACTTATACCCACTTTACACAAAAAATTGCGAGTCTACCCACTTTTTGGATAACTTCATACATACGGGTCCAAAGTAGTAAAAATTTATGCCTGAAATTTGAACTTGAGAATTTTTTACCTGAAGTGTGGCCTTATCAAAGTAAATCTTTATATATTTTCGCATGAAGTTTGGCTTGGATTGTAAAGGCAATCGGACAAACTCCAGTTCATAGTGCAAACTTCAGATAAATTAGTTTGAAGTTCTTCCATTTCCATTTGTAATGCAAACTTCAGACAAAATAAATTTGAACTCCAGAAGGAATGCAGGTCCAAAGATTTCAATCAAATGATTTTGAATCTACAAATCAGAATTTGCAATTCGTGCTGCCTTTCGTTTTTCTGGTGGATGAATTTATTGTTTGTGCTCAAACAGATACTAAATATTGATAATCTAAAGATTCTCATAAAAAATGCAACAAACAACCATAATTTCTGCACTAATTAAAAGACCAAAAAAATAGCTTTACACAAATCTGTGCAAAATGGGGAAGGAAAAAAGAAGGAAGACAGAATCGAGAGAAGCAGATCTTCCCCAAAAAGGAATAAAAAATAAAAAAAAGAAAGAAAAAACCAACGAATAACATGAAACTAGAAGACAATTGTTGAAAGTTAGTATACATGGAAGAAGAAGAGGAGGAGAAGTAGAAGAATAAGCGTGAAAATTTTGTCTGAAGTTCTCCAATATTGGGTACAGATTAAATATTTTGACAAAATAAGGTATAGGTTAAATAGCGGGGTGCAAACTAATTAAATTTTTATTTTTTAATTCCACGTGTAAAATTCCAGGAATTTGAAACTTCATGACTATTTTTCAATTACAGGAACTAAAAAGTGGCTATTTTTTAATTTTATCTCCTCGAAATGGCTTCACTTTTACCTACAAGTCCACTATAATTTGGGCTGCTCAGCCCGTTTCCCTGCCGGGGGAACTCACTTTTTGTTACAGGGATAGCCATTATTTGGGTTTGTATTTAAAGCATAGCCAGTCAATAAAAAAGGCAGTTTCTTCTCGTTCTCGCTTCTTCTATTATTTCTCTTTTTTCGTGTCTTCTTCTCCAACTCCCCTTAATTCTTTTTCCGCTATGGGTGCGTCGGGTGCGAAGGAAATATTTTTGCTATTAAAGAAGGGAAAATATTTTTCAAAATTCTTTTTCAATCTCTTCCCATCTATTTCCCATCCCCATCAACTCCCACCAGCTCACCCCCATATCCTACCTACTCACTCCTCCCTCGCCCTCGCCACACCTCTCCACCCCTACCCTAAATAGAAATATTATTAATAGTATTTTCTTTTCATGTTATAGACAGAATATTTTTTTTCTTCATTTCAACATATGAGTACTTTCTTTTTATGATATAATTTTTTTTTTTTCATTTTAACAAAAAAAATATTTTCTTTTCATGATGTAGAAAAAATATTTTCTTTCATTTCAACAAAAAAAATATTTTCTTTTCATGATATAAAAAAAGTATTTTCTTTCATTTCAACAAAATGAGTACTTTAATTTCTTTTCATGATATTTTTTTTGATTTTGTGTGAATTTTTAGAAGAATAATTAAATTCTTTAAAGAAATAGAGTCCTTAAAATGTTAGGTATTTATAGGGAAGGGGGCGGGGGGACAGGAGAGCACGGAAAACAAGGGAACTTGGGGGAGGCGGAAGGGGTGAGAAGAGTAGCATAAGAGATTATTTTCCTAAAAAATATTTTCTACTCTCTAACAAAATACTGAAAAAAAAAATTTCATTCACCAATCAAACAAGGAATAAAATCACTCAATTTTCATGAAAATATTTTCTAAGAAAATATTTTTCATAAAAAATATTTTTCTTCGTGCCAAACACACCTATATGTAACACTTTTTTCCAAATTTTTTTTTTTACCTGCTACTTGCAGTTAAAAAATTGATACAAACTCCATCCTTATACACATTCAACAATGAAAGTTCTTGCTGTCTCTCTCATCATAAAGACCCAACACTCATTTGGACTTCTCTCCAGTCACAACAAAAGCTTGGAAATGTTAGCTTTGGTTGTTCTGCAGAAATGTTAGGACACAATGTCGTGAAGGTTTAAATTGAAAAGTTTAACTTTAGGACATAATGTCCCTAAAGTTTAAACTAGAAAATCTGAACTTAAAAAACACAATGTCACAAATATATAGGGCAAAATATGTTCATATTAGATGTTCGTATAATAGAGCGATACGTGGGACCGGAGACAAATAGAAAGCAAGGCAAATGAGAATCAAGTCCGGAGACGGCAATCTCGGTTGTCCCTGAAGGGAATGTTGCTCATAAAAACAAATAAAGGTCTGTCACCCAGACATTCAATGAAGAATATTCTGTAGCATTAAGTGCATAGCCCGTTACAGAGAATATAGCATTCACAGCCTGTCGTTACACATTCTTTAATGGCCCCATAATTATCATTTAAGAGGGGTTTGATCTTAGGATCTTGTTCCCTATGTGCAACTATAAACAGTGAGTTCAACAGCCATTGTAGAGCACGAACTTTCTGACAAACTTATGCTATATACTGCTCAAAGCTCAATAATATTCATATTTTTGCTTCTTAATATCGTTATTACTGTCTCCAGAAGATCTGCTCTTGGAACCAAGATCTTTGCTGTCTTATGTTAATTTTAATGCTAAATCTTGCATTCTTATTTAATTTATTTATTATTTTAGGATCAAATCGATTCGCTTGTCTATAAACCACGTATAAATTCAAGGTCACAATCTTTAGAACACAATCTTCTGAAATTTGTACTAAAAAAAATGAACTTAAAGGTACTCATAGTGTCCTAAAGTTCTAAATTAAAAAATTGAACTTGGCATTATGTCCTATCATTTAGAACCGGAAAAACTAAAACATTAGGACATGAAAGAAGAAGCAACATCCGCCTGTGCTGGCATCAATCAAAAAGTGGGCTTTCCCATTTAATTAGGGGATTGGGCTTTTAGATTGAGACTCTAAAATTTTTTTTTGCTTGTCTTAGATTCTACTACACACACAAAACTATTTCCTTGACTGAAATCAGGAGATTTACTAGCATATATGTATTTGTATTGGAAAGATCATTAATTGTTTTTGTGTTAAAGGGTAAAAAGGATAAAAATGTCTGGAGAAGCATTTCAAGAAAGCTTTAGAAAATAATTGTAGGTTGTAATAACTTGGAAGTAGGAAACGGAGTAATGGAAAGACCAATTTAGATCCTTCGTTAGTAAATGAAGTTTTAAGAATATAAGCAATTTAGATGCTAAAAATTAATGGATACCAAGGTAATTAAGAGAGATCTTGGAAGTTCTTAAAAATGATGAACTCTGCAACGAAATATTTATATGATGGATAGGTCTGTCACAAAATTGTGACAGTTTTTATGACGAAATTCACCAAATATGTGACGAATATGTGACATATTTACTCTTTCATATTTTTTTGCAATATCGAATTTGTGACAGGATTATGAGGAATTCCCTTGTCACAAATACTTTTTCTTGTAGTGATAGGATGTAGGAGCATAGCAAAATAGTAAGAGTAATTTGTGTGCTGTTTCTTTCATCCTTTGTTTGATCAGAATTTAGGCATGATGAGACAACGTAAAAGTGGAGAGACAAGGACCTCTCCATATTACAAAATATATCCAATATATATATATATCATTCATTATAGAATAGATGTGTACCTTATTTAGAGTTCTTCCATATATGTTATATTTCCATACTTATCTCTTGTAATAGTTTTATATATTTGACATCTAATGAATGAAAGAATTATTCTACCACAAATAATATTTCAATATGGTATCATTATGAGCCTAATTCCTAGGGATTCCATCACCAAACTCTAGCCTTACCCGTCACACCCAAGCAGCGCCACCCCACTACCGCTGCACGTCGCCTCTGTCAACTACTGCTGCGCCAACCCCACTGCCGCTGCTTCTTTCCTTTTAAATGATGGCTGAAACGGCTTCTATTCCTCCCCAATTCCTTCCTAATCCTCATGACCCTAAAACACCACTCATCTCTGTCACGATCCCAGGTGCAAAACTACATAGGTCCAACTACATGGGATGGAAGAAACAAGTAGACACTCTTCTTCACGGTTTTGGTCTATTTGGTTGGATTGACGGACAAAAATTGCGCCAGCTCCTACTATTATATCTGCTGCGTCCACTATTACCGGAACGGGGTCCTCCACTCCCAATCCGGCTTATCTATCGTGGTACCGCCAAGACAAGTTGTTATATTATCTTCCATTCTTGGAAGTCTTGCAGAAGAAGTTGCTTCTTTGGTGAATCCGGCAACCACTTCAAAGGCCGCATACGACTTAGAGGCCACGTATGCCGCTCCTTCGCGAAGTCACATTAAAGAGGTTCGTGCTTGTCCCAACATACTGTTCAAGGAACATTATCAATCACACAGTACTTCCATGCTATTCGTACTATCAAGGATGAATTGGCATTGTTGGGTAAGCCTCTTGATTTGGAAGATTTGCTTGACAAGATATTAGATGGTTTGGATCCTATATATAAACATGTTGTTAATTCCGTCAATGCTCGTGATACACCGATTACTATTGATGCTTTGCAAGAAAAAATATTACATGAAGAGTTGAAACTTAAGCCATTGGGATCATCAATGTTTCTGTCTCACCACGCTACAGCCATGGTAGCTGCCACCACAGCCCAGCCAACGCCTCCTGCTGCTGCTACTAGTCCGACGGCACTGCCGATCACTCCTTTGTCGTCGGGCAGTCGCAATAAGCGACGTCCATATCGTGGTCGTTGTCAAGCTTGTGGCATTCAAGGACATCCCTTGAGGGATTATCCAACACATGGGTGGATACTTCAACATCTCCATCGCCCTCATGCTGCTGCCTCACGTCCGCCACTGCCACAGGTTGCTCCAGTGCCACTGTCCGCTCCTCCACGCCAGACTGCCCCTCGGCAGTGGCAGCCGGTCACTCAGCTGGCGGTCAACTATGTTGCACCCATGCTCGCTAGTTATACTCCATATTCAGGTTACTCAGCTGTTGTCCATGGGTCCCCCTACATGCCTCCACCTGAGGTCGGTTTTCAGGCTTTTCATGCACAAGGTCCGACTGCTAGCAGTTCTGTTACCGCACCAGGTCCTTCTTGGCTTCTCGATAGTGGCGCAACTCACCACATCTCCACTGACCTAGCCAATCTTTCACTCCACCAACCATTTTCGCACACTGACTCTGTATACATTGGAGATGGTAGCGCCCTTCCTATCACTCTTACTGGTTCGACTACTCTTCCTTATTCTCATCGTTCTCTTAATTTACATAATGTGTTACATGTCCCAACTTTGAAAAAAAACTTGCTTTCTGTCTTCCAGTTATGTAAGTCTAATGATGTGGCAGTTGAATTTACTTCCTCTAGTTTTGTTGTTAAGGATCGCAATTCGGGGACTCACCTTCTGGCGGGACGCACTAGAGATGGAACCTATGTGTGGCCCTCATCTAACTCCTCTGCCTGTGTTTACTTCTCAGATGCTAATCCTCCCCATACTGTCTGGCACTCTCGCCTTGGTCATCCGGCATCTGCTATCTCTCGTCACATTTTATCGCATTATCAGTTGTCTTGTTCTAGCTTAGCACTTAATAATAGCTGCACTGCTTGTAGTTGCAGCAAGAGTCATAAGTTACCTTTTTATGATTCTTCTATTATTTCCACTAGACCATTAGAGTATATTTTCTCTGATGTATGGACATCTCCTGTTTCATCTAGTGAGAATTTTCGTTATTATGTGCTGTTTGTTGATCATTTTACTCACTACATATGGTTGTATCCGATGCGTCATAAATCTGATGTGCGATCTATCTTTATTACTTTTCAGGCCCTTGTTGAAAATTACTTTCAACTTAAAATTAAATGCCTTTACTCAGATAATGGGGGCGAGTATCTTTCCTTGTCTTCTCATCTTGTCACCTCTGGCATTACTCATCTTACTACCCCTCCCCACACACCTGAACATAATGGTTTCAGTGAACGTCGTCATCGTCACATTGTCGAAACCGGCCTTGCTCTCCTATTTCATGCTTCCCTACCCTTGTCTTTTTGGCCTTATGCCTTTGAGACCGCTGTGTATCTCATAAACCGTCTTCCCACTCCCACTCTACAGATGTCTTCCCCGTTCACCTTCCTTTTCAACCAACCTCCTAGCTACTCTAAGCTTCGTGTTTTCGGGTGTTTATGCTATCCCTGGCTTCATCCATACTCCGCTCACAAGCTGGACCCCCGCTCTATCCCTTGTGTCTTTCTGGGCTATTCCAAAACCCAGAGTGCTTATATTTGCCTTGACCCCACTACCTCCAGACTTTATGTCTCTCGTCATGTCCAATTTGATGAGTCGGTCTTCCCTTACTCTTCTCTCATGTCCACTGCACCACGGCCTACACCCTCTACTGCTGACACATGGTGCCCCTCGCACTATGTTCTTCCTCCTGTTGTCTCTCCTACTGTTCCCTCTCCGGTTCAGTCTCCTCCATCCACCACCACCATCGTCTTCTCTTCCCACCCATCCGATGACCACTCGTGCCAAAAACAATATTCGCAAGCCTATCCAAAAACTCTCCCTTACAACTCAGCTTCATCCTTCTCTTGAGCCTTCTACAGCCACTCAAGCCTTGAAGGATCCCAAATGGCGGGCTGCCATGTCCGAGGAGTTTGAGGAGCTTGTGCGCAATGGTACATGGGAGTTGGTCCCCCCCTGATGGTATTCAGAACTTAGTCGGTTGTAAGTGGGTTTACCGCACTAAATATCTTTCTGATGGCTGTGTTGATCGGTATAAGGCTCGGTTAGTTGCCAAGGGCTTTCATCAGCGCCCTGGCATTGACTATCAGGAGACTTTTAGTCCGGTTGTTAAGCCGGCCACCATTCGCTTGGTTCTTACCTTGGCAGTCTCTCAAGGTTGGCCCCTCCGGCAGCTGGATGTTAATAATGCATTTCTAAAGGGTCGTCTTTATGAGGATGTGTACATGGCTCAGCCACATGGATTTGTTGACACTGATCGTCCGAACTATGTGTGTAAGCTGCACAAGGCTATCTATGGCCTTAAGCAAGCACCCCGAGCTTGGTATTCAGAGTTGAGACAGTTTTTGTTGGCACAGGGATTTCGCAATTCCAGGGCTGATACCTCGTTGTTTATCTTTGACCGGACTGGTGTCTCTGTGTTTGTGCTGGTTTATGTTGATGATATAGTGGTTACTGGGTCTGATCCGGGTACAGTTGATCGATTTTTTGCTGAGTTGGCACGTCGTTTCTCTATCAAGGACCTGGGTACTCTGTCATATTTCCTTGGAGTTGAGGTTCTACCACATCGTGATGGTCTTCTATTATCTCAGCGGAAGTACATCCTTGATCTTCTACATCGGACTCATATGGCTGATTCCAAGCCGGTACTTACTCCGCTTGCCACTAATCAGCCTTTGTCTCTACTAGATGGCACAACTCTGGATAACCCGACTGAGTATAGGATTGTTGTAGACAGTCTGCAGTATTTGGCCCTCACTCGTCTTGACATCGCTTATGCCGTGAACAAGTTATCTCAGTTCATGCATAAACCGACTACTGCTCACTGGGCCGCGGCGAAACGCCTACTTCGTTATCTTTGTGGTACTATTGACCTTGGTTTACTTCTTCGTCGGGTGTCTCAGCCGTCCTTGTATGCATTCTCTGATTCTGACTGGGCTGGCAACAAGGACGATTATACCTCCACGAGTGCATATGTAGTTTATTTTGGTGGCTCCCCCATCTCTTGGGCCTCTCGGAAGCAGCGCACTGTTGCCCGCTCTTCCACTGAGGCTGAGTACAGATCTGTTGCCTCCACTGCTGCAGAGCTCCGCTGGTTGTGTTCTTTGTTGACTGAGCTTCGGGTGTTTCTACCGTCCTGTCCTGTTATATACTGTGATAACGTGGGTGCTACGTACTTGTGCTCTAATCCTGTTTTTCACTCTCGGATGAAGCATATTGCACTAGATTTTCACTTCATTCGTGAACAGGTTCGGCGTGGTATTTTACGTGTGACTCATGTTTCTGCAGCTGATCAGTTGGCTGATGCTTTGACAAAACCGCTCTCCTGTGCTCCGTTTTCGCTTCTGCGTTCCAAGCTTGGACTTACCTCCCGCCGTCCAGCTTGAGGGGGCGTATAGAATAGATGTCTACCTTATTTAGAGTTCTTCCATATATGTTATATTTCCATACTTATCTCTTGTAATAGTTTTATATATTTGACATCTAATGAATGAAAGAATTATTCTACCACAAATAATATTTCAATATTCATAAGTTAAATATACGATCAATAAACCATTACATGAATTAATTGGTTTCAATCTGGTAAAATGATTTCTC
Source organism: Nicotiana obtusifolia (assembly GCA_002018475.1). NCBI lineage: Eukaryota > Viridiplantae > Streptophyta > Magnoliopsida > Solanales > Solanaceae > Nicotiana > Nicotiana obtusifolia. The sequence continues at coordinate 127,541 of MCJB01023566.1, forward strand.
CAATATTGTTGGCGTATATTACATCATTTTTTCTTGTATAGTGTTTGGTTTAATGATAAACCAAATGTGATTACAAGTGGTTAAAATCTATTATTATGCTTTCTTGTAGATTAGAAATTATTACTATAACAAGTAAAAAATGGTTAACTGAGTAGTGAGCACTGAGTAGTTGCAGTGAATTCAAATTGATGATGATCTTATTATCATATTAAGTGCATATATTTTAAATATTTTTTTATTTATTTACACATAACTCTAATTGAAAGCAATTAACAAAATCCGGCCTAAAAATGCCTATGAACATATTGTTAATGCCAATATGCCATGCCTAGTTGTATTTCTAAAGTACGAAGTTAAAAGCCACGAATAAATAGGTAAGAAATTGTCAAACCTACAAGGCTCCAAATAAGAACCTTAACTTTTTTCCTTTTTTTTTTTTTTTTGTATTATTTCCTTAAAAAGAAAGCTCTGTGATTGTACTTCAACTTCCCAACTGCTATGACACATTCAAGAAAGAAACAAAGGGAAAATAAAACAAAAGGAAAGAAAACGAGATACTGATGAGTGGAGCAAAATGGCAGTGTGAAACTTGGAATTAGCAGTAAAATTCAAGCACAAGTTATTTATTTGTCTTCAAACTAAGTTTAGACGATCTGTGGGTTTGCCAAGTTGTCAAAGACAACCACTACAACCTCATCCACACTGCAGACTCAATCAACAGTCTAAGAATAATATCAAAGGTCAGCAGTGGCAGGTTAAGAAGTAGATGACGTGGATTTTGAGTTAAGAGATTGTGTTTTACAAGAGTAGATTTGATCAAGTTCAAGTGTACAATTGAAAATCGCACAAATAGAGGTGTCTCTTAAACTATTCTGCATTTAAAATATATATCTGATTTTATTATATATTTTTTAACACTTCTGATAAAAAATACGTTGCAGAATAAGCAAACTTTAAATTAAAACTTTAACCAATAGATCAAGTAATTAACCTTTTAAGTATTGTAAAGAGACATATAACTGGTCCATTTAGTTACCAGCTTGTATCAAGTGCAGTTTGATTTAGATGCTAATGGAGTTAGAGCTAGTTTGGTTTAACTAATTTAAAATAGCTGATAAACACTAGTGTTAAAAAGTACTGAAACTGACATAATTAAATAAGCAATTATGTATTTAATAAAAATGTTGAAATTGATAATAAGTAGTTAAAGTATTTGACAGCAGAAGAGATTTAGAATCTTGATACCTCTTGATGATAGCAAACAATGTTGAAGTTTTGCAGAAGTCGTGAAAAGGCTAGAGACTGAAGTAGGAGAGATTAGGGGTTCTAATGTTTTATTTCAGTAAGATATTTCAAGGATTATGCAATAATATTAGGGATAAAATAGAAAAAAGTTTGGTCAAATTCAAAAGTGTTTATAAGTTGGAAATTTGTAAGTTGAAAAGTAACCATATGACTTTTAACTTATTATGACTTATAAGCACTTGATTTATAAGTAAAAGTACTTTTGGTTTTGCCAAATAAAATTATATGCCAAAATACTTATAAGCTAATTTTACAAGCTTATAAACTTGCCAAATATCCTCTTAATATTTATACATATCTTGCGTTAATTTATATTTTTCTATACACATAGCAAAAAGGCAGTTGTTGCACCACCACTAGTACGGTACATCCTCTTCGGTAGACCATTTCAGAATCTACAGGCCAAGCAATTTCCTTAGTTATACAAAAGTAGCGCAGAGAATACCAACTAAATTCCTCAACTTTTTTGTCTAAGAACAGTAATATCCCTTTCTCTATTTTGCTTCATGGGATTTTTTTAGTGTAGAGTATTCAAATATTAAGTGTGTCTTGATCCATCTCGATACTTGTATTTGTTAGATATAAATTTCAATAATTAAAAATAACATATTACTATAGTGCAGGATCACGAGAGATGGAAAGAGGGATTCGAACAAATCTATAATTGAAGTATGAAAGAAGTTAAGAAAGGAAGGAGTAAAAGAATTAAGGCAGAGATATGTCAACGAAAGCAAGTAAGGAAGGTTAGTGATTGAAGAGATATGACAATCAGGGATTAATACAATGAAAGAAGGACCAAGATTTCCCGTTGCTCTAATTGCTAAAAATATGCGTCGAAAAAGAAAGGTTATCAATCTCATGAATCAAGGAACAACTTAAGGAGAACTTATGACAAATCTCTTTTCGAAAAAAAAGACGACTGGGAGTCATGGATTGTTTATGGAAGTTTTGTACTTATTCTTGGAATGAATCATATCAGATTCAATTCCGCGGATCAATTCCCTTGGGACTGCAACACCTTCAACAGTCTGCCAAAGATTCGCCAAGCCAAAAAGCTCAAGTATAAAACGAAGTATGTCAAGGGAGCAACACATACTTTGGACGAACCACTATCACTCTTTTTGTTCTACTCCAAACAAGCATTGTAGTTCACTCTAGATCTACTGTGTAACTAATGAAGAAAGAGAGAAAAACACTGGTGAGATATTGTATCAAGAAGCGAGAAGTAACATAGTTACTAAGCTGCTGGTGTAAAGCTACATCAACTCTCTTGTATCGAGAAACTTCAAATATTGAAAGTAAACACCTAGCAACCCAAGGGGACTGGACGTAGAATTCACATTGAATCCGAACCAGTATAAAAATTCTGGTGTCTTTAATTCCTGCATTTTATTTCTTCTTTACTTATATTTTTTTCTTACCTTCAGTCTACTAATTAGTAAACTAGTCAACTACTTAGGGAACAAAAAAGATAAAATCGACAATTCACCCCCGCTTCTTGTACTTTCAATTGGTATCAGAGTAGGTCTCACAGTTTTATCTTTTGCTTAACAGCTAGTGAGAAAAGATCATGTCAAACCAAGTAACTATTGGAGCACTCTTTCAAAAAGGGACATCGCAAGTAAGGCCCGCATACTTCAATGGACAACATGTCTCCCACTGAAAAGTACGCATGAAATTTTATGCAAAATCCTGTGATGTCAAAGTATGGTGTGTTATCAAAAAGGAAAATTATCCACTGCCAGCAGCAGACCGACTACCCACTGATCCTGAAGATATAGATGAATACACAGACGAGCAAATGACTATTGTTCAAGTTAATGCTAAGGCACGAAACTTGCTTTATAATGCTACAAGTAGAGAAGTGTATGAGAAAATTTCAAGCTGTGATATCCCCAAAGGAATGTGGGACAAAATGGAAGTTACCTATGAAGGAACCAACAAAGTGAAGAAACTCGGATAAACCTGTTGGTTCACGATTATGAACTCTTCTAGATGAAAGAAGGAGAATCTATTGAAGAGATATTTGAAAGATTCAACAAAATCATTGGCGATCTGAAAGTCATTGATAAACCTTACTCAAGTGGTGATCAAGTTCAAAAAATTCCTGAGAAGTTTGCCTACCACACAGCAGATAAAAGTAGTTGCACTTGAATCTCAAGATTTAGACAAACTTTCATACGATGAACTACGAGGAGATCTCATAGAGTTTTTGAGAAAACTCATATGAAGGAAATGTGTAAGGAAGAAAAGAAGAAAACATTTGCTTTTAAAACTACAATTGAAGGACCTGAAAATGATATTGATGATGATCTAGAAGCTCTTGAGGAAGAAATTGCCATGGTGTCAAAAAATATGAATAGATTGATGAGAAACAAAAACACAAAAAAGGGAAGGATGTCATCTAACGAACCAGGCAATATAATGAACAAGACAAAATTGATAGAAAACGCTTTGAATGTGGAAGGTATGGCCATGTAAGCTGAATGCCCAGATCTTAAAAGAAAAGTTTTCAGAGAGTTCAATAAAAATAAATTCTTTGGAGGCTGGAGTGATGAAGACAGCTCAGAACATGAGGAAATAGCAAACCTGTGCTTCATGACCATTTTGAAAAATGATATGAACAAATATTCTAGTTGATGGACTGATGAAGATACATCAGATAATGAAAGTAAAGAAGATACTGAAAACTATTTCGTGGCACGAGGTTAAACAAGCGAGGTAAGACCTTTATAGCTGTGATAAATGTAATGAATTGCAGGTTATGCTTAATCTTACCCTAAAGGAGTCTAAAAAGTTATTGAATGAATTAAAAAGAGGGAAAAGAAGGAATGGGAACTTAAACTTGAAGTTTGTGAAATCGAAAGAGATGTGCTTCAAGATGAGGTTTAGGAATTGCAAATGTAACTTAATGGAATTCGCAAATCCACCAGTCACAGTTCTGTCAAGTCTAATCAGGCGACTTACAAGTCAATTGGAAAATGACCTGTCAGAACTAAGTCCAAAAGTACAAATACAAGTGGTAGATCAAAAACTGGATCAACTCCTATGTGTCATTACTGTAACAAAGCTGAACATAAATATTCTTTTTGTAGATTTCATAAATTTAATATTCCATGATGGATTTGGAAACCCAAAAATAACCCTGAAACTTGTACAACTAACCAACAAGGACTCAAGCAAGTTTGGGTACCTAAAAGAAGGTGAAAATTTTATTTTGTAGGAGCACCACATAAAGAGTCGCAAAGGAAAATGGTATTTAGATAGTGCGTGTTCCAGTATCATGATGGGTGACAATAATCTGTTCAAAGAAGTTACAAAATAAATGGAGGATATGCCAAATTTGGTGATGATTCAAAAGGAAAAATAGTTGGCACCAGCATATTTCCATTCAACAATAATTATGATATTACAGAAGTATACGTTGTAGATGGATTCAACATAATTTCTTGAGTATAAGTTCGCTATGTGATTCGGGGTACGAAGTCAAATTCAAGAAAACAGGATGTGCCGCTGAAGATGAGTCAGGTAAAATCATTCTTCCGAGAAAAAAGTATGAAAATGTTTATATTCTTGATGGCATTGAAAATCTAGATAGTCATATCTATTTGGCATCCATATATGATGATCCATGGCTATGGCATAAAAAACTTGATCATGCAAGCATGCATCTAATTGAAAAACTCTCCAAGCATGATTTAGTTATTGGTCTTCCCAAACTCAAATTTTTCTAGAAATCATGTATGTGATGCATGTCAGATTGGTAAACAAACTAGAAACTCTTTTAAAACCAAAGACATTGTATCTACGACCAAGCCCTTACAATTGCTTCATATGGACTTATTTGGATCCACTAGAACTTCCATCTTTGGAGGTAAATGATATGCTTTTGTTATTGTTGATGACTACTCACGTTTTACATGGGTGATTTTCTTATTTCATAAATATGAAGCCTTGAAAGTTTTTGAGATTTTCTGTAAAAGAATAGAAAGGAAAAAGAGGTATCTCATCACAACCATCCAAAGTGACCATGGAGAAGAATTTGAGAGCAGAGCCTTTAAAGAATTCTGCAATGTTCAAGGATATACTCACAATTTCTCAGCTCCAAGATCACCCCAATGGAATGGAGTAGTTGCGCGAAAAAATCGAACCCCACAAGATATGGCCAGAACAATGATATTATAACATTCATTGCAAATCATTTTTGGGCAAAAATAGTAAGCACAACATGTCATATTCTCAACATATGTCTTATAAGACCCTTTTTGAAGAAAACTCCATATGAATTATGGAAAGGCAAATGGTCCAATATAGGCTAATTTCATCCGTTTGGAAGTAAGTACTTCATCCATAATAATGGTAAGGACAATTTTGGAAATTTGATCCAAGGAGTGACGATAGTATTTTTCTCGGTGACTCTGTTAATAGTAGATCCTTTAGAGTTTATAACAAACATACTTTATCTGTAGAAGAATCAATACATGTTATATTTGATGAAAATAACACTACGGCCGAGAAAGGAATCATTGCAGGTGATGAAGATATCAGCCAAGAAGCATCAGAGGCAAGCAAGTCACAAAAGTCGACTGATAGCACAAACATAGTCACAAAGTCGACTAGTGAACCTGCTAGTAATCAAACTAAACCACAAAAGCCGTCAACTACTCTCACAGTTGGAAAGCGACCAAATGAATGGAGAAGCGAACCAGAATATCCTCAAAAGTTTATTAGAGGGTATCCCAGCGAAGGGATGAAAACCAGGGGAGCTCTTAAAAAAAAAGGCAAATATTGCACTTATCTCTCAAATCGAACAAAAGAAAGTTGAGAAAGCCTTAAAAGACTCCAGCTAGGTACAATCCATGCAGGATGAACTCGATCAATTTGATAAGAATCAAGTTTAGGAACTGTTACCTAAGCCAGCAAATGCTGCCATTGTTGGAACCAAATGGGTTTTCAGAAACAAGTTGAACGAGGATGGAAAAGTAGTCAGAAACAAAGCTAGATTAGTAGATCAAGGCTATTCACAACAGGAAGGAGTCGACTATGATGAAATCTTTGCTCTAGTAGCACAGTTAAAGTGAATACGAATTCTTCTTGCATATGCATCCTTTAAAGGCTTTAAACTTTTTCAGATGGATGTCAGAAGTGCTTTCTTAAATGGCTTTATTAATGAGGAGGTGAATGTAAAACAACCTCCTGGTTTTGAAGAATTACAATTTTCTTACCATGTGTATAAATTGAATAAAGCCTTGTATGGACTCAAACACGTTCCTCAAGCCTGGTACAAAAGGCTTAGTTCATTCCTACTTGATCATGGGTTTACAAGAGGTAAAGTAGATACTACATTATTTATCAAAAGATCATCATGAAGTAATCTCATTATCCAAGTTTATGTTGACGATATTATTTTTGGAAGTACTAACTCTCTCTTATGCAAGGAATTTGCTAATCTCATGCAAATTGAGTTCGAAATGAATATGATGGGAGAATTCACGTTTTTCCTCAGACTTCAAATTCAACAATCCGAGGAAGGAACTTTTATCTGTTAGACCAAATATACAAAGGAATTGATTCAAAAATTTGGCATGAGCAGTGCTAAAGCAATTGGTACTCCAATGAGGCCATCAACAAGGCTTGAAAAAAGACGAAAAGGGCAATCTAGTGGATGAAACAAAACATTGTGAAATGATTGGGTCCTTAGTTTATCTAACTGCTAGTCGACCATATATCATGTTCAATGTGTGTAAATGTGCCAGGTTTCAGTTAGCTCCTAAGGAATCACATCTGACAGCAGTAAAGAGAACAATACGTTATCTTATTAGAACTATTTCCTATGGAATGTGGTACCCACGATCAAACAATTTTAAACTTGAAGGTTTTTCAGATGTTGATCTTGCAGGTAATAAAGAAGACATGAAAAGCACCAGTGAAACATGTCAATTGGTGGGAAAAAACATTAATATCATGGAATAGCAAGAAACAAGGATCAGTTGCATTATCTACAACTGAGGTAGAGTATATTGCCATTGGACAGTGTTGCGCATAATTACTTCGGATGTCTCAACAACTGGGTGACTATGAATTATCTTTTAAACCTATTCAAATATTTTGTGATAATTCTAGTGCTATATGCCTTTCAAATCATGTGCATCATTCTAGGGCTAAGCATATAGATATTAAGCATCATTTCATCAGAGATCATGTCATTGGGAGATATAGAATTATCTTTTGTTAGTACTACTAATCAACTAGCAGACATTTTTACTAAGCCCTTGCTTGAGGATATATTCTACACTTTGAGAACTACTTGGCTTCGCTTGATCTTAAAAAATTAAGATTTATGTATTATTTCTAATTCCTATATGACTAATATTTTTGTTTTTTTTTAAATACTCATTAATTGAGTGCCTCCGATTTCCCTCTCTTTTCCCATTAGTCACAACTCTCAAGAAAGGAAAATCAATCATCATGTCCTTTCACTGACGCATTTTCCTTTCCTGTACTCAACCATCAAATCCTTTCCTTTTATCCATCTCAATCACTCTTCTTATTCTTCATTGGTCTTATCGCTCAGAAACCTTTCTCCAAAACTCTTCAATGGAAAAACACTCCACGAATATCTCTGCCTCTACCAGAAAAAAGTACCCGTTCCGAGGAAAATCCTTCTTCTCAGCCTCCAGAACAAGTAGACATTGGGTCCGACCATTCTGAAGGGTTTGCCTCTTCTCAGGCAGAGCCGTCTGACTATACTCACCGAATGAGCGAAAAAGCCCTTGGAAAAAGACCCATGGAAGAACCCCCTGAATCTTTTACCCCCAAGAAATCCAAGGTAGACCTCTCAAGCTCTCTACAGTCAGACCTCAATTTCTGGGATACTCCGAATAAAGATTTCTTCGTTACCCTCAAAGAGAAGCCCATTGCCCATGATAGAGTGATCTTGACGAAATGGGGGCCCTCAACTATAAGGTAAATGATCTGTTCGATTTCAAGGCTGGTCAATTTCCTCTCTTTACCCCCTCCTAAAGTCTATGAACCTCTAGTAAGACTGTTCTATGCCAATCTCCGTTCTAACAAGCCGGATAAGTTAGAATTCCTAGTTCTAGGAAAACGCATCGTTCTTGATTACGTCATGTTTGACTCAATTTTTCAGTGTAAGTGTTCTGGTTTCCCCATGGTTTTCAAAAATACGTAGCCTGAAGATTTTGAAATTATTTTTGATCAAGCCAAGCGCTATATAGCCGAGTGTCCCTCTGATTCTCTCCCTAACCAGTTAGGTCACAGTGATGTTAGCTTTGAAACCCGAGTTCAGGCCCACATTGTAGCAACAACCCTTCTCCCTCGCACTGGCTCATTCTCCACTTTCTCTCAATGAGACACTTTTTCTTGTTTACTGCCTAGTGACCAAGCTTAAAATTAAAATGTTCTCGTGGGTTATAAATTTTATGGTTGAAAATGCTGATGACCCCACCAGTCTACCATATGGTATGGTTATCACTCATCTTTTGAAAGCCCACAACATCTCTATCTCTGAATACCCCTTTGTCTCTGTCACCAAATCTTACAACTCAAGAGGCATTGCTAGTATGGGTTATGTGTGTGTTAAGGGTTCCTGGATGAAGAAACAGGAGGGGGAGAAATCAAGAATGTTCAGCCTGATTCAAAGGCAAAGCCATTGGTTCCCATCATGGTGTAAGTGATCCTGATTTTGTAGAAAAATTGATTACCATTGACAACAAGCTGACCATCATCAAGGACCTTCTTGCTGCAACTCAATCAACTATTAGAGATATTCATGCCATCTCCAAAGAGACATGATCGATGTTTCAAAGATAAGGGTCAAGATTCTCAGGTTAGCAGAAATTACTGTCAAAGCCTTCAAGGAAGTACATGACAGGATCGAAGGGGTGTCAATTTCAGCAAATGCCAGCTTTGATCGTCTGAAGGAGGCGATTTGCAACACTGTCACGTACTTCTTGCCTCGTTAGTTGTGGATGTTCCAAACAATATTTTTTGTTGTTTTAGACTGAGTCGTTAGATGTTTTTTTTGACTCTCCCTAACTTTGCATGCCTATAACTGCTTATATTTGCCTTGTTTTCTTGCCTCTGTCTACTGTGTTTTATTGTTCTATCTGTGTATATCCCCTCTTTGCCGATGCCAAAAAAGGGAAGAAAGATTAAATTATAGTGCAGGACAAATAACAATATTTTTTTGAGGGGGAGTCGACTGCAAAATTTGAGCTTACAATGCAGGACAAATAGCAGCACCTTTTGAGGGGGAGTCGACTGCAGCATCATGGAAGCCAACTAAGAAGTAGACTGCAGCAAAACAAGTATCGACTATAACATGGAAGTAAACTGCTTTAATATGTTATTTTGTTATCATCAAAAAGGGGAAGATCTTTAGCTATAAATTTCAATGACGAAAAATAATATATTACTATGGTGTAGGATCATGAGAGATGAAAAGAGAGATTCGAGCATCTATCATTGAAGTATGAAGAAGTCAAGAAAGAAAGGAGTAAAAGCATCAAGGCAAAGATCTGCCAACATAAGCAAGTAAGGAAGATTAATGATTGAAGAGATATGATAACCAGGATGATTAGTACAATGAAGGAAGGACCAAGATTTCCTGCTGCTCTGATTGCTAAAGTTATGCTTCGGAAAAAGAAGGCTATCAATCCCATGAATCAAGAAACAACTTACGGAGAACTTATGAGATATGCCTTTTCGAAAAAAGAAAACGATCGGGAGTCATGGATTGTTTATGGAAGCTCTGTACTTATTCTTGGAATGAATCATAACAGATTCAATTCCGAGGATTAATTCCCTTGGGACTGCAACACCTTCAACGGTCTGCCAAAGATTCGCCAAGCCAAAAATCTCAAGTATGAAACGAAGTATGTCAAGGGAGCAACACATACTTTGAACGAACCGCTATCACTCTTTTTGTTCTACTCCAAACAAGCATTGTAGTTCACTCTAGATCTACTGTGTAACTAGTGAGAGAAGAAAGAGAGAAAAACATTGCTGAGATATTGTATCAAGAAGCGAGAAGTAACATAATGACTAAGCTGTTGGTGTAAAGCTACATCAACTCTCGTATCGAAAAACTTCAAATACTGAAAAAGAAAACCCTTACCACCCAAGGGAACTGGACGTAGGATTCACATTGAATCCGAACCAGTATAAAAACCCCGATGTCTTTAATTCCTGCATTTTATTTCTGCTTTACTTATATTCTGTTCTTACCTTCAGTCGACTATTTAGTAAATTAGTCAACTACTTAGGGAACAAAAAAAAAAATCGACAATTTTCCCCGCTCTTGTACTTTCAGTAATGTTGCTATAACTGAGTTTACTTTAACTAATCAACTTTGTGTAGAGAAAATTTTTCGACTTTCATGCCATTCTTATATATTCAGATGTTACTTATTTTTGAAAATATTTTTATTAACGGAGTAATTATTTGGAAATAAAAGTAACACTAAATTTGAATGTAAAATCATATTCCGAAATTTTGAAAACCACATAAAATATTATTTTAAAGGGATTTTTTATTTCATGAAAAAGCAGAATGATGTATATTATTCGTTGCCTCAAAATATTAGGATAATTAGGTGAAATGTACTTATTTCGATACAACTTTATGGCTTTGGGAAAAACGTATAATAGTCCATTACAATTGAAAATAATTTTTGCATGTTTTTTTTTTGAAACTACATGCAATATTTAGCTCATTTTTAACCATTGAAATAAAGAGTTTACTGTCACATTCAAAAGGAGATAAGAGAATTATTTTCAAACTCAAGAGTTTAAAAGGAATTAAGTGAAATTTTCCTCAAAATACTCTGAATTGAATGTAAAATGGAGGAAAAGAATAGTGAGTATATTAGTCAGGGCAAACAGAATGAAAAATTCCCATTTAATACAGCTGAAACAGACCTTAGAAAAAGTTCCTTTCAAACATAATCAATATTTTCTATTTTTGGAAAGAACAAAAAGAGGAATATGTTCATGGACCCCACATGTGGATTTGGACTAAGGTTTGAAGTTGTTGTTTGGGGGCNGGGGAAGGGGGTTGGTTTAGAAGTAAAAATATTAGGCCCATGTTGCTCCATCCCCATATCTAAGGATTCCCCATATCACATAAAAACAGAAGTTAGGGAGCTTTTACTATATTTAGCCTTCAAAGCTTTATCTCCTACCACCCTTCAACCTAAAAGAGCAAAAGAGCAATTAATACTTTTTACAAGATTCCCTTCTCTTCTTCATGAAAATCATCAACTCACCAAATCCCTTTCGACTTTTGCACCTATTCCACACAATTCATAAATAGATTGGCTTTGATTCGTTTATTTGTTTTAATATCACTTATTTTAATATTATAAAGATTCATTTTCAATTAATTATTTTTTCGCAGACTGTTAACATATTGCAATCCTCCTTATAAATTTGAGCTTAAAATCGATAATATGAATAAGTTCACTTAAATAATTTAGCATAATATTGGGAATCTCATGAAGCGATTCCAACTTACTTGGAATTGAACCGTAAATATTGTTCTACTTATTTTAATAATATTTTACTTTTTGGAGTTGTCTAAATAATGGTTCTTCATTCTTTCAAGCAAGGTAAGTCCTAAATCCACCTTCCCATCCAACCCAACCCCCATTTATCCTCCTTTAAAGTCTCAAGTCGTCTAGCATAACAAGATTTGCCCTTCTATGGAAAAAAGAAGAGCCTAACATGGGGACTTGGAATTTGCTATAAGTTGAATTTCCATTTATACCATACCATGTTCAATTCTTTCTTCTCCCATCATCCAACCTTGAATACTTTATCAGAATCATGAAAGAAGTTTCTATAGAAACTGTTAAAGTCCTCATAATGTAACATTTACTTGTACTTATTACGTTCCACCTCGTTAAGTTTGTCTAATTGCACAGTAACTTCAGAAACGTTTATTCTATTATATTAGGTCCTAAAATTAAAATCTCTAAGAGTATGTGTAGCATTTTTAATAACATCTAAATTCTCTTATAAGCTGAAATATCTAAAAATGTAAAATGCCAGTTTTCTTAGCTAACTGAAACTTCCAATATTGAAACATGTGCCTGAAATTGAAAGCACTTTCTCGAGCTAAAAGTTGAAGCTCCTTTCGTACCATAAAGCATATGTTCCATGAATTCAGGTTTTGCAATGGCATGTCAGAATAAAATGATTATGCAGCAGAGATCCTTTTGTTAAATTAAGGGGATACACAATCGTGGCTTTGGCTTACAGCTCAAGGACAGCAAGAAAATCAATGCTCTTGCCAAAATTAAATAATTTTGACGCAACTTATCTGTTGGGTTTTTAAAGGTGAATGGAAAATAAAAAGGAATATTATCCACGATCAAATAGAGGGAGGAGAGCACTTGAGTTTATATTGAAAAACATTTCTATACTAGGTTAAAAGGTTGGGAAGAAAGTAAGCCCTTGTACCATGGATCGGTCGTTTTGATCTTTAACATTTTATTCTGTGGTGTGAGGCCTTGAGTAGCTTCATATGATATATTACAATTCGCGTGTATGGTTGTTTCTAATGTTCGTAAAGTTCGAGATTGATTTGATAGCGTGATTCTCAATTTGAAAGTTTTAAGTTGGAAGAATTGACCAAGGTTTGACTTTTGAGTAAATGATCCCGGGTTGATGATTTGACGATTCCAAAGATTAATGTAATGACCCGACCGGTCATTTTGAGCTTTAGCATTCCGTTCAGTGGTTCGACGTCTTGAGTGGTTTTATATTGTGTATTATGACTTGCGTGTATGATTGGATTCGACTTTCGGATGTTTCAGGATTGATTTGGATGAGTGATTCTCATTTTTGAAGCTTAAGTTAGAAATAATGGCGAGGTTCGACTTTTATGGAAACGACCCTGGAACGGTATTTTGATGGCTACGATAGGTTCGTATAGTGATTGTGGACTTGGATGTATGTCCGGAATTGAATTCGGCGGTCCCTAGGTTGATTTGGTATGTTTTGCAGAAAGTTGGCGATTTGAAGGTTTATAAATTCCTTAATTTTGACTATGGTTTGACTTTATGGCTATCAGGTTCAATTTTAGTTTGGGAACTTGGAATATGTTCGTTTTGCTATTTGGTATTAATATTTTACCAAGGTTTGAGAATTTTGAGGTATTGGCTATCCTCCGTTTCTATTGGTAGTTCCTTATTGTTTCGCATGTTTCATTTCTCCTTTTTGTTGATATTTCGTAAATAGTGGTGTTGAGTTATTTATGTTAATAAGTTGATATTGGGGGATCGGATTGCACGCTGCAACGATATTGAAATGAGTTGATATTGAGGGAGATCGGGTTGAACGGCGCAACAAATTTTATATGTTGTAGAAGTTTGTGGTTGTAGAGTTTATTCTCGGTATTGTGATATGAGATTTGAGATTATATTATTCCGGGGCCCTCTGGTAGTTGACCTTTGGATCCGTTTATTTTAGTTTACTACTTTATCTACATTTCGTTTGTATTCCGTTATTATTATTCGTACAAGTTTATTGTGAATGTCTTGTCATAACCTCGTTACTGCTTTTTCGAGGTTAGGCTCGACACTTACATAGTACATGGGGTCGATTGTGCTCATGCTACAGTTCTGCACTTCTTGTGCAGATATCGATGTTGGTCCCAACAGCGTGTAGAGGAGTTCTTGCCCTGATAGACTTACATCAGTAAACTTGTGTTAGAGTTGCTGACCTTCGCAGTCGCTGAAGTCTCCTTCTATCCTTCTTTATGGTTTTCCTTATTTCAAACAGTTGCATTTCGTTTAGACTTTATTTGTAGAATTTTAGTATGCTCATATATTCGTGACTCCAGATTTTGGGTATGTTTAGACTACACTACATTATATTCATCACATCTAATTTACTTTATTTTAGTTTTGTATTATTAAGGTTTTGCTTTTAAATTGCTAAAACGGTTAAGTAATTAGCTAATGCTGGCTTGCCTAGTAAGTAGATGTTAGGCGTCATCACAACCTCATGGTTGGGATTTCGAGCAGTGACAATAATAATAAATGATAATAATAATAATAATAATAATAATAATAATAATAATAATAATAATAATAATAATAATAATAGCAAAATAATTTAGATTGTTGAAAGTAATTTTCTCTATAAAAAGGATCATATATGAAAGATGCAATTAGAAATGGTACTCCGATCTATTTTTCCATGCATTTACAAAAGTTGCAGTTAAGTTTTATTTCTACTGTGCGATCTATTTCTTGGCTAAATTTGATTTGGATATATAAATATGATAGCCACTTATATAAAACAAGTACATTATGTACTAAAGTTTACTTTAATTTCACAGAATTACTAGCTTTGAGGGTAAATTCAACTATTGTTTCAAGGATCGAAATGCAAAACAAAAGAGCTTGAGAAAATATACAATAATGGCGATGAGAAAATGAAGTAACCATATAAATAAAGAATGGAGGCTGGACATAAGATCTAAATCTAATCAGATGTCATTTTGACCTTAACCTACATGTTGTGATGGTCAGCTAGGTTGGTAAAGTGTACGCATATATTATGGATGTCCCCAAAGGAAATCGTAGTTTCCTTCTTGTTTATGTCAACTTTAGGCTTGTGAAAAGTTAGCTTTAACATTACAAAAA
>MCJB01023566.1:142741-158780 GCA_002018475.1 Nicotiana obtusifolia
AAAATGGAACGGAAGAAGAACACAAATTAAAGGAGAAAAAAGAAAAAAGAATTGAGAGAATAGAGTTCTTCTGACCTTTTAGATAGGATATATATTATGATTGCGTCCTTTCATTTGTATGGTTTCCCTTAACAAGAAAGATATAAAGTTACCATTTGTTTATTGGTTGACCAAAGCCCTCAATTAATCTATGGGTTGTCAACACAGAAATTGAGAGGTAGATAGAACTGAAAGGTTGGTGCAAACTAATGAGAAGAATATCTACAAGTAAATACTGATTATTGATACATTGAACCTGATTAATTACATTCTTATAATATTTCCTTTTTTCTCTATTGACCGTTTATTAAACAATTAAGATAATGATAATCTAAATATGAGGCGTGATCCTGTCTACTCTTTTAACGACTATTCTGATTGAACAAACAAATGAACAGAAAAAATCTAGAAGAAAAGAATCCAAGTCTACTTCCATTTTTCGTGATAGAGCTTATAAAAATATCACTATCTTACTAAACATATCGTACTAAATATATATTTGAACTAAAAATAAAGAGTAGGGATTATTTTTTAATTTTCTTTAAAGAAAAAGTTTTCGTCACTGTTTAAGGGATGGTAATTGGTCTCTAAGGTAAGAATATCTCTTGTTGTTCCGATGGTGAGAGGATGAGATGTGCACCTATCGATTAAGCAAGTGCATGGTTAATAACTTAATATATGACGGAGATCATGTTAATCCTTTGTTAAAAGAAAAAGAAAAGATATCTTCCGTCAACTTTCTTTTTTTACTTTTTTATGTTTCCTTTTTTTTTTTCTTGGAGGCGTGAAAGGGGAGAAAAGAATAGATAGAGAAGGCGATATGATAGGTCGTTTTCAGTATTAACCTTTATTTTTATGTTTCAAGACTTCTCAAATCACTTAATGTTATATGGCTTGTCTGTGTGATCTGCTTCATTTTTCAGAAAGTTTTTATGTAAAATTTTGAAGAAAATGCGATTTTTGATTTAAATTGAGGCTAGAGTTGACCATGGTTAATGTTTTCGGTAAACGACCTCGAATCGGTATTTTAAGTTTTTAACGACTCCGGTAGTTTCGTATAATATATTTTTGGACTTGTACACGTGTTTGGTTAGGGTTCCGGGTGACCCGAGCGCATTTCAGCGCATTATGTAAAAAATCTGAAAAATGAGTTTCAAAATTAAAATTTTAAGTTTTGATGATCGATTATTGATATTTGGTGTTATTTTTATGATTTGAGTTAGCGAGCGAATTTGTATGATATTATTATACTTGTATGAATGTTCGGATTGGAGCTCGAATGAGTTTGTATGATATTATACCGCTGATACATTTTCTGGTGCTTCATGTAAGGCAATTGCTATGACTTGTTTACACTGCGAGTCTGCTTTTACGAAGTCGGGCTCGCAAATATGATATCTGGGGAGGAACTGTGACCTTTGGTTTTGCACAAGGGACTTCACAAATGCGACCCGGTGGGAATCGCATTTGCGATGCTTGTGTCGCAAATGCGACTGTGAAGTTCGCTGGGTAACCTTAACAGATGCGTAGGAGGCGTCGCTTTTGTGAGCTGGGCTCTCATTTTTATGTTTTGATTCTAGTATCGGGCACAATAATGCCGCCAATTCAATAAACAACAGTAGATAATAAACAAATGGCAATGAACCCATCCAATTCAGTAAGTTCAGTATTAGTTGATTGAGATTGAGTCACATTCTCATCCACATAAGTGTGGACCGATCTCTTATGAGTCACTAACGATACAGGACCCTGTTGGCAGTGTACGCGCTAGGTTCAGAGGCCAAAAATTTAAGTAAGATCTGACATTAGATTCCATCTCGTTGCTTATATTATGTATTTATTGGTATTAAGTTATTGTTATGTTTCAATGAATGGTTGGAAATTAAGCTAGGGTTTGCTCGGCTATATAGTTGCTGGATGTCGATCACGGCTATTCAAATTTGGATCGTGACACATTTAAAAGGTCATAGGGTTCTGATTTTCCAAACTTAAAAGGTTAGGGAGGTTCAATGTAATATATTCTCATTATTATTACGTTGGCTAAAGAAGTGATGTTATACTTTTTTTTACCTTTCAATTTACACCACATCTTTTTTTTTCTCTTTTGGTTACTAACCGGTGTTCGGTATCCATGTTGGGGTCCGACTAAATCCAGATTTGCGCCGGGAAGTCCCACATTGAGGGGTAAACCGCTCCATTTTTTACCCTTAAAATGAATAACAATTAAATTTGTACACGATTTAAAGGATACATGATTTACTTCAATACGAATGATCGAAGAACAATAAGTAATTAAATTAAAGAGAGAATGAACACCCAAACTAATCGTAATGTGACGATCAAACCTGGTCTTAAGTTGAACACTAAAACCCTGCCTCAGTCGGACCCTCGATACGGGCTCGGTTGCAATTAAAGAAAAAGAATAGCTGAAGAACACTTTGAATGATAGCTTGAAGACAAAATTAAACTTTTATTGCCTTGATATGTATGTCAACAATATGTTAAAATAATAAAAAAATTCTCCCCTTTATATAGTAGGGGAATTTCAATCATAGTACAAGTGTAAATAAGGTAAAAATCTTCTTCTTCCGGTAAATGTCGATCTGCAGCTGATATAGGACGGGATTTGCGCCATAATATCCGGTTGAGGGCGAATATTATGGCTCCCCACTTGTCATGCCCAACCTCTTCCATGGTCTTGAAACTTTACTCGGTCCGGATCCGTCCTTTTGTCGTGTCCAATCCCGGATGCATCATTCACTCCTTTCGAGTTTTGATACGAGGGATCCTTCAGCCTTGCTTGTAGTTGCATCGGATCGTGCTTCCCTCTCGTTTCCTTATTGGGAAATCGGGAAAAATATTGCCTCCGATTTTACTCGTAGATAGATAGTCCCCTCACTTTTTGGAGAGCAGATTTATTGAAGTGACGAAAAGCGATTAATTGACCCCGATTCCTTTTTCTGTATGCTATAACCGGGTTGACGGGTCAGTGAAACGTCCTACCAGTCGTGTCGTTCTGACTTTGGACACGTGTCAGCTGCCGATTGACCGCCCTCGAATGCGAAACGCCACGCATTAATTACCTCTTCTCTGTAAATCTTCGGTCCTTTTTTTCACTTTTTACTTTCTAATTTCATAACTCTTTAATTTACCCCGAATTTTTCACTTGTTCCTAACTCCTTCAAATTTTCATACATTGTTCTTCCTATCTTCATATCTTCATCTCCCCATCTTCATATCTTCATACTTCAACCTTGAACCTGTAAGGTTGACCTTCAAATCTTCATACTCACCTTCATAAATTCATATTTTCCATAATTCAACGGCGAAGACATCGAAATCCGTGCCTCAACAGATTGTCTCTTCATCTTCTAACCAGGCCATGGATGCTGAGATAGTTGTACCTGAAGTGGCCCCCGAACCTCCCCTGAAGAACTTCATCCCCGGAGGCTGCTCTATAGAAAACGACTTCAAGGTCGAAAAAGATTCCAGCCAACATGACTGAGGCGAGGAGGTATGGGAGTACATATGCTCCATCACCGAGGACATGCTCCCTACGGTTCAGGTGGACTGCAAATGGGAGGGCAAAGAAGTGGCCGTCCCCGATCCTGATGAGGACATCACCACACATGTGGAGGGGAATATAAGTGCTTACACATACCCCTTCACACTTGCCTCGGTGGATCCCATAGTCCCGAACAAGGTACGAGGTCTGTCTCGGGCAGATTCACCCGACCTTTTCGAGGATCGTGATCCTCCTCCGCCACTTTGTTAATAACACTGAAGCACCCTGGTTCACCATCGACCATCTGCTTCGTCTTTACTGTCCTGGAATCTTTCATGGGAGATTAATCAAGCTCATTCGTCGGGCAAAGAAAGCTCCATTCTTGAGCATTGACGAGGATAGGGATCGAGGCTGGCAAGGGAGATTCGTTCGGGTGAAAATCGAGGATCTCATTCCCTCCTATTTCCTGCCGTTCCCTGAAAAGTGGAACCTAGCCCATAAGTTCCTCTCCTTCTTGAGTACTTAGAATTTATTGTATATTTTTGCTCTTCTTTTTCATTGACTGGTTCTATCATCGTGCAGCGGTTGCCTAAGTCCTCGGTGCAGTTCTCTGCTTCAAAGAGTGGGTCGAGGGGATTTGCACACAAATATAGTATTTCGAGCGTGAATGGCGCAAACTTTCAAAGGGCAAGTTGGAGGCCCGTTCCCATGGTGAGTGCTCTTCCCAACCATATTTACTTACATATTCAATTGTTGTATCCACTAAGTCCATTTCTTTCTTTCATAGGTCTGCCCAAGACCACTGAGCTCCGGTCATTGGACAAGGATGAGGCTTCGTCCTCACCCGATTAACCCTCCGCTTCGGGACAACTGAGTCTGCTGCGAAGAAGGAGGAAAAAAAGAGAAGAAAGAGGAAGTCTTTGGGTTCCCCCGACGCCAAGACTAAGAAGAAGAGGGTCGCGGTCTAGGCCTAAAAGGGCAACAAGAGGAGTACTCGGGCTAGGGTATTGAACCCGGATTCACTCCACCGGCTCAGGGACTATCCTGAAGATGACGATCTATAGTTCGTTGCCCATGGGCTGGCCATTGATAAAGAAGAGCGAGCGGCGAACAGGGGAAGTGACCGAGAGGTCGACCTATCTTTGGCTCAGGAGCCTAAAGGAAAACCAGCGGCTAAGGCCTCCTGTGAGTCTACTCCTGCTCCATGGAAGCCGCTAGCATCATTGACATCACGGGAATGCCGTCCCACATGGAGTCTCTATTCGACGAGGCTCAGGCCATCAAGGAGAAACCAAACAAGACGTCGCGGGCAGCGAACGAGGCCCTGAACATGTTTTTTTGAGGGCATGGACATGGGCGCGTTGGAGGATTACTCCGGGTTCGGTCACCTAGAGATCCCGAAAAAAGACGCACCATCGGAAGCTGGCAGGCCAAGCTTGAGACCGAAGCTGGTGATGTAGTTCCCTGCTCCAAGCATGGACCCCGATTGCAAGAGAACGATCGTGTTTATGATCCTGACGGATACACTAATACTGTCTGGACCGGTTGGCGTGGCTAGTTATCTTCGCTGCTTGGTGACCAAAGAGGATCAGGCGAAGATGAACAAGGTGAGTGCCTCCTCAACGTGGCACAACAGGCGCTGAACTAAGTACGCTTCTCTTTCCTTGTGACCTTCTCGTAGTTCATTTATACTTAGTGCTTCTTCATGATCTCATTACTTTGTTTTTCAGGCCTCATTTTTTCATCATGAAAGCTTCATTCGGTCTCGGATGGAAGTCATCCAGCTTGAGTTTGAGCTGAAGGAGCAAGTCCGGTAGAAGGACATGTACAAGGCTCTTAGCGAGCAAAAAGGCACGGCCCTCAAGGACCTCACTATTCTCCAAGCTGAGCTGGAAAAAGCTCAAAAGGAGGCTTTGTTCATGAAACGGGAGCACTCCGTATTAGTCGATAAGGTAAGGATATTCGATCTTAAAAGTGAGAGATTGAGCGTAATAGCTAAAGACGCAACCTCGCAGGTCCAAGAGAAGATAAACCTTATTGACTAACTACGGGCCGAGATGAACGAGCTCAAAGCTTCGGCCGAGACGTTGAGGAACACGATGGACCTTAAAGCCTCAAAAAGGAGGCTATTAAAGAGGAGTTGGAATCGGTCAAGGACCAACTCCAGGTGACGAAGGATAAGGCCGACAAGTGGTCTCAGCTAAATGATGAGTTGTGAGCACAAATGGGTTAAGCCGTTTCAGAACGGGACAATGTCGACGAGAGTATACCGCGTTGAAATCCAAGTTAGAGGCAGCTTTGATCGATTCCTCTAAGGTCAAGGAGATGTTGGCCCAATACAAAATGTGGAAATAGCTGAGGCTCGCTTAATAACAAAGAACGAGTACGTTAAGTGGCTGTCCCGGAGGGAAACTCTCGAGGAGATTCACGCCCGAGGGTTTGATCTATCGACCGAGATTGAAGAGGCTATGAGGCTTGAGGCTGAGGCAAAAGAGCTATATAAGCTCGAGGGTTTCGGTACTGAATCGGGCTCTAGTGAAGATTAGGTGGAGATGCATTAGCTTATTTCTCATTTTTTTTGTCCATTTCTTTTTTGCTTATTTTGAGGCCGTTTTATCGTGCCTTTGTAAATATTTTTGGAATATATAAAATTTTTCCTTCGGATATATATTGTGTCTTTT
Organism: Nicotiana obtusifolia; assembly: GCA_002018475.1. Lineage (NCBI taxonomy): Eukaryota > Viridiplantae > Streptophyta > Magnoliopsida > Solanales > Solanaceae > Nicotiana > Nicotiana obtusifolia. Next base: position 148,967 of record MCJB01023566.1, read on the forward strand.
ACTTTTCACTATCTATTTGCAACCTTTTATTTGAAGATTATAATTAATGCCTCAGCATAAAATTGGACATAATCTAGAGTACTCGTTCCCCCGAAGCCTGAATGTAGCCTAGTTTCGATAATAACTTTGAGTTGCTTCGGCTTTGAGTACTCGATAAAAAATGAAGACTTTAAGATGCGTAAATGTTTCAATTGTAGACGACAGCGTTTGCCAAGGGCAACCAGATGTTTGGTGTAAAAGATATATATTTCTATGTAAATCACCTCATATTTGGCTTTTGTGTTATGAAATTGAGATGTTAATTGCTTCGATTCATGTTAAATTAAAGTGTTTTTATGTGTAGAAATGAGTCGGGAGCAATTGGGGGTGAAACGAGCAAGAAACAAGCCAAAACGAGACAAAAGAGGACGAAGAGGCATTGGGTGCCACAGGCAGCGCCTGGCGTCACCTGTGGCGCTGGAGGCAGAAGAGTGGAAAAAAGGTACTGGACGCAGCGCCCTGAGGGCGCCTGGCGCCAGCCAGGGCGCCGACGTCGGAACCTGTCCTAATTCGTCTAGAAGTCTACTATTTTCGACCCTACCCCTTCCCAACTCCTATATAAACACATCCAAACCCAGGAGGGACGAGGAGAATGTGATTTGGGAGGCAATAACACCATGGAACATCGCACGGAAGCTTGGATCAGTAGTTCTTCATCTCTGTCTAGTATTTTTATAGTTATTTCAATACTCTATATTTTGATTGTTTTGAACATGAGTGGCTAATCAACCCTTGTTCTGGGGTTGTGATTAGCCATGAATATTGTGATTCGAAGTTGACAATTTCTTGATTATAATTCATGATTATATGGTTGTTTCTTCAATTCTATGCTTAATTGCTTAATTGTTTGGCCATCAATTAGGTTCTATCAACTACCTATGCTATGTTTGAGAAGACTATGTTTAGATTAGAGAAGAATTGAAGAAAGCATGTTCTTAACCTTTTTAAGGGGGGCTGATTCGTGGTTAGGATAGGAATATACTTAATCACCATGCTTAATTGAATATCGTGTTTTTATTGCATTCTTGATAGATTAATTCCATAGGAATATAGGTGTTAATTTTATTAAGAATAGGCGAATAGTACTTCGGCAGAAGGCTATGAGTATGTTTATCGATTAATTAGCAACCATGCATGAATTATATGAACGGGAAGTTAATTAGAACACAATAGGATTGGTAAAATAATCACAACCTTGGAATATTTGTCCCCATTGATTTAACAACACGTAATTTGTTCTTTAATAATATTAATTATAAACTAGAGCTGTAGTTTAGAATAATCCATCTATTGAATTCGAATCTTGCTTGCTTAAATAACAATATTAGTCCGTTAGTAAGTAGTTAATTTAATTCCCTGTGGGTACAATAACCTGGACTTACAATCCTATATTACTTGTCGACCACGTATACTTGCGTGTGTGTTAGGGAGAAACACAACCTTTTAATAGGTTTTAATCATATGTATGGACCTTACTTTTTAAGTACGGACTTGGAGATCTCCGTGCTATTTTGAGTTGGCCGTAGCCTTTCATGTTGGGGCCTTGCCTAATAGGTTTGTTGCCTCTGAAACTCGATTGGCCGCGCTGTCCGATCTTGTTATCGGACAACAGTTCCTGACTGGGGGAGGCCCGTAGGCGCTAGGATTTGGGATCCTTATTTGTTCTATGTAACTAAATGAATGTATCGATGGTGCAAATGCATTGTGATAAAATACAGAGGGCAAATTTCTTTCATTACTTTCCATGTAAAGTACATAATCGGAGGCGCATAAGCTTTCTGCCATGGCAAGAATGAGCTACATGGGTATGATTCGTTTGACCCTTACAACGAATCCTAATCATCAAGCCTTGGCTTTTAATATCAAATAAGACACCTTCTAAGGGTCCTAACTTAGGGCGTAATGGCCCCCTAGTATTTGAGACTAAGCTTGTGAGGGCTCGAATATTGTCGATTCAGTATGGGTGGTCAGCAATTCTGGCCTCGGGCTGGTCTTCGAAACTAAGGTAGCACGTTTTATTGTTGCCTTGTTAAAAAACTTACCGTAAGACCCACTTCAGGGAAAACCGGTTCAAGGGAAAAAGAGTACAACAAGTGCTTTCAGACCTAGTTGTCAAATTTACCCTCGACCAAGCATCTGTATAAGTTATTTTAAAGCATAACAAATTTCAAAGGAAATTGTGTTCATTGCCACATTCCAGTTGTTCGGTAGTTGTACACCGTTCCCTGACTCGAGCTTATATGTACCTTTCCCGATTATCCCGACAACTCTATATGGGCCTTCCTAGTTTGAGCCTAGTTTCCCGTCGTTTGGGTTCTTGGTGTGCAGCGTAATTTTCCTTAATACCAAGTCCCCGATTGGAAATATCGAAGGTTAGCCCTTCAGTTGTAGTACCTCCCTAGTCGTTATTTTTTTGCAGCTAACTGGGCCAAGGCGGCCTCTCGCCTCTTGTCCAACAAGTCCAAACTTATGGCCATGGCCTCACCGTTTGATGCCTCAGTAGCATAATGGAACCTTAGGCTTAGTTCCCCAACCTCAACCGGGATTAGGGCTTCTGCGCTGTAGACTAAAGATAACGGGGTCGTACCGGTACTTGACCTCGAAGTCGTTCGATATGCCCACAGGATTTTGCGCAAGATTTCTTTCCAATTTCCCTTTGAATTGGTCAATCTCTTCATCAAATTTTGCAGTATAATTTTGTTTGTTGACTCTGCTTTCCCATTCCCACTAGGGTGGTAGGTGTAGATATGATTTTTTTAATTTATTGGTCTTTGAGAAACTTACTTACCTTGCTGCCGAAAACCGCTTCCCTTTGTCGGAAACGATCTCAGCCGGTATCCCCAATCGACATATTATATCATCCCAGATGAAGTCGATGAGTGCTTTCTCCGAACCTTCTTGAATGCTTGAGCTTCGACCCACTTGGAGAAATATCAGTCATGAGTAGTGCGATTTGGGCCTTACTGGGTGCCCATGGTAGGGGACCGACGATGTCCGTTCCCCAATTCAATAACAGCCCCGGCGATAGGACAACGGTGGAGAATTTCTCCTAGTTGATAAATCACGGGGGCGTGTCTTTGGCACTCGTTGCATTTTCGTATGAAGTCTCTCGCATCCTTCTCCATCTCATTCCAATAGTAACTAGCTCTGATCAACTTCCGAACGAGGGATTCAGCTCCCGAGTGGTTTCCATAAGTGCCCTCGTGTACTTCTCTCATGGCATAGTCAGTCTCTCCAGGACCCAAGCACATAGGTAGTGGCCCAAAAAAAGATCTTCTGAACAATTTCCCCTCGACCAAGGTGAACCTAGCAGCTTTAGCGTGTAGGGCTCTTGACTTCTCAGGATCCGATGACAATTTTCCTTTCTTTAGGTAGTCTATGTATTTGTTTTTCCAGTCCCAAGTCAAGCTTGTTGAGTTCACCTCGATGTGACCTTCTTCTACCACCGAGTTCATTAACTGTACTACTGCCTCGGAGTCTAATTCATCAGAGTCGCCCGACGACCCCAAGTTGGCCAATGCGTCCGCCTCGTTATTTTGATCTCAAGGTACGTGCTGTAGAGTCCATTCCTTGAATTGGTGTAAGGTCACCTGCATCTTATACAAGTACCTTTGCATCCGTTCCTCTATTAGTTCAAACATCCCGTTGATTTGGTTTACGACAAGGAGGGAGTCACATTTGGCCTCGATCACTTCGGCCCCCAGGCTCTTAGCCGGTTCTAGACCTGCAATCATAGCCTCATACTCGGCTTCGTGGTTAGTCAATTTTACAGTTTTAATACACTCCCTAATTATGTTACCCCTAGGTGGTTTTAATACGATGTCGATCCCGGACCCCTTTGTGTAGGAAGCACCGTCCGTGAATAGGGTTCATATCTTCGAGCTAATCCTTGAAGTGAGCAATAATTCCTTCTCGGCCTCAGGGACCAAGGCCGGTATAATGTTGGCCACAAAGTCCACCACAATCTGAGATATTATGGTGGTCAAGGGTTTGTACTCGATATTGTACCCGCTAATTTCTATGGCCCATTGATGTGCCGGGTAATTTCGGCACATTTTGATACTATTTGCTTAAAGTTTAACTTGTTTTACTTGCTAATTCTCATGATACTTATGTAATTTTAGTGTATTTGCAGCATAACAAGTGTCAGGACCCAGAAGAACAGAAAAGAGTTCAAAAAGTTAGCTGAAGACAAGAAGAGAAGTTAAAAGCATCGCGAGTACAAGTATGCGGTCGCAAATTGAAAATGCGAACCACATATTCCACAGGCAGATCGCATTTCAGGACAGAACTCTAGGCCAATCTTCATGTCGAGAATGCGGTCGCAAATGCGACCACAAAACAGGAATGCGAGCCGCGAAATATCCAGGTGCAATCGCAAACACAAACAGAGTTTTGGGTGAAAATCAGAGTGGAGAATGCGATCGCATATCGCGATCGCATAATCAACATGCGAACCGCGAATCAAAACGCGATGGGAGCAAAATTTTCTGGTGGAGTTTGCGACGGACAATGATGATTTGCGGTCCACATTTCTGTTCTGCGATAGAAATGCGATCCGCATTTTTACCACAAGGGCAAATCAGACCGAAATTCGCCTCGGGTTTTGGACCTCTATAAATAGGTTTTATAGGGTTTTGTGAAGGGAGTCTTGTCAGAACTTAGAATACAAAGTACGGCAATTGATTATTTTGATTTCTTAGAAGCTTTTGGGGATCAAATACCTTCTATTTTTGTAAGATGACTCTTTTTTGTAGTGGCCCAAGCTTAGGAATAAGTAGTTAGTGGCCCAAGCTTAGGAATAAGTAGGTTTTCATTTGGCGCTTAATTGGTTGTTCTTAAGCTTGACTCTTTTGTATTCGGGAGAATCGTAGAGAGGATACATTATCCAAATATTGGAAAATATTGGGTACTAAATTAAACATCAATTCCATATCAAGAAAGGTATTCAATATTAATGTCAACAACATTCTACTACATTAAGGGGGACACAACCTTGGTTTCTTAAATTCATATTTTTCACATTCATAATATAAAAATTAGTTTTCAGTTTTCGTTTGCTTCTATATTCAACACTTCTTTATTCTATTTGACGTACTTGATAGAATTACGACTTAGTCAAGTATTACATTAATTAGACAATACTTTCACACCTATTCCCTGTTGGATTCGACCCCAACCTTGTTGGGTTACTATATTTGACATCGATCGCTTACACTATTATTAAGGTGTAATTTGAGCGAATCAAATTTTGGCGCCGTTGCCGGGGAATACGGTCTTGAAATTTCTAATTAGTGTATACTTTACTATACGTCTAATTACACTTGACTACATGCTGTTTGTTTTGGTTGTTGTAGACAGGAAGATATGTCAGACCATGAAGATGATGTGGAGGTGGAGCAGGAAGAAAATCCTTTTGCAGATATTGAAGAATATATAGAGGATACAAACGCTTTAGTACCTCTGGCTATAGGTGCTGCTACTTTCAAGGTGGAACATGGACTAATTCTGATGCTGAAAGCAGAAGGATTCTTCAGAAACTCCACTGATGACGATCCAACGCAGCACCTCAGGAATTTCTTGGGTGTTTGTGCGATGCACAAGCAAAACCATGTCTCTGACGATGCATTAAGGCTAAGATGGTTTAAGTATTCGTTAGCTGGAGATGTGAGGAAATGGCTTCAAAATCTTCCTCCGAATTCCATCCGTTCATGGCCTGAACTTGTCCAGGCATTCTTGTCAAAGTGGTTTCCACAAAGCAATAATCTGAGCTCAGAGACAAGATATTCTTCTTTAAGCAACTACCTGGTGAACAATTACATGAAGCGTGGGATCGCTTCAAGTTGTATTTGGTAAGGTCTCCAAACCATGGCTTTCCCGATTCCATCTTGCTGGAAAAATTCTACATGGGTTTGGACCCTATGAACCAATCAATAGCGAAGAATGCTGTTGCTGGATCTTTCATGGATAAAACCTTCGCTAGAGTAACTCAGATCTTGGATAAAATGGCAAAACACAATCAAGGTTGGCATTCTGAGGATACAACAGGTGGTATTACAATTGGGTCTCCTTCTATAAATAACTTGATCAAGGAAAATCAAGAACGAGACCAAGTAATTGCAGAACTTGCTACAAATGTCAATGTGTTGACAAAGCTTTTCACGGAAAACCAGAAGAAGAAAGTCAATGTGATTGAGAATGTGCAGCCGGTGGAAGGTGATGATTATGAAGAGGCAAATTATGTTAATAATTCTCAAGGTGGGTATCAAAGGCAGAACTACCAAGGTCAAGGTTTGCAGAATCAATGGAGACCAAACCCGTAAGGGCAAGGCCACCATCAATGGCGCAATGACCAAAGTGGCTCTAACCAAGGAAACTGGAACATCAATAATAATTTTTCAAATCGAAGTTCCAACTCTTATGTTCCTCCAAAGGGTCAGTATTCCAATCAGGGATCCTCTAGTGAGTCTAAATTGGAGAGCATGCTTGAAAGAATATTACAAAACCAAGAAAACTCTGATAATTCCATGAAGAACATGACTGAATTGGTTGGCTCTCACACTGCGGCGATTCAAAAGCTGGAATTGCAAATGAGAGATCTTTCTCGTGAGCAATATCCACAGCAGAAGGGAACACTTCCTAGTGTTACGATTGCAAACTCAAAGGGGAGTGGAAGTGGCCCAACTTCCCATATTATGGCTATCACTACCAGGAGTGGTAAGACATTGCAAGGAGGAGATGAGCAAGCAGTTGATGTGGAAGAAATTCAAAAAGGGGTTGAAGTTGACAAACCTAATGTTGCTGAAGTAAACAAAAATCCAGAAGTTTTGCAAAACAGAGATGAGACCCAAGAAGGGATAAAGGACAAGGCAGAAGAAACATTAAACATTCTTCCGCCAATTCCTAGACCCCCTCCTCCTTTCCCTCAGAGACTTGTGAGAAGAGTTGACGACAACAAGTTTGAGAAATTCTATGACATTCTCAAGCAGTTATCGGTGAATATACAATTCTTGGAGGCTTTCCAAGAAATGCCGGGGTTTGCCAAGTATCTAAAAGATCTGATCACAAAGAAGAGAACCACCAAGAATGAGGTGGTGAATATGACTCACCGGGTTAGCTCTATCATTGCTACAAATCCAATCCAGAAGAAAGAGGACCCGGGAGCATTTACTGTTCCGTGCACTATTGGAGTGCGCGACTTTGCTAAGGCACTGTGTGACAATGGGGCCAGCATCAATCTGATGCCACTTGCCATCTACAAACAAGCTGGACTAGGAATGCCAAGGCCGATGAGCATAAGGTTGCGGATGGCTGACCGTTCAATCAAAAGACCTGTCGGTATTGTACATGATGTGATTGTGAAAGTTGGAAAATTTCATATTCCAGCTGATTTTGTGATCCTTGATTGTGCTGTGGACAAGGAAATCTCTATTATATTGGGGAGACCCTTTTTAGCTACTGGAAGAGCACTTATGGATTCGGAGCGTAATGAAATCAAGTTCCGGGTGAACAACGAAGAAGTTACTTTCCAAGCTAGTAAGGGTATGAAATTACCAACCGAGTACGAGAACATTTCACTAATCGATATTGTTGATGAAGTTGATGAGGCTGTTGAGATGAAGATGGAAGAGCAATGCTTAGGTGAAGCACTGGTAGCGATATTGGTGAATTTTGATGGTAATGATATGGAAGGCTTTATGGAGTCGGTGAATGCATTAGAAGGACGTGGCTCCTACTCATATACTCCACCAAAATTGTCCCTAGATTTGAAGAATAGAGCTACACCTCCTGCAAAGCCGTCCATTATCGAACCACCTCAATTAGAGCTCAAACCACTTCCGTCGCATTTGAGGTATAAATTTCTTGGCTTGAATAATACTTTACCAGTAATTGTTTCTTCGTTGTTGAATGATGTGCAGGTAGAGCAGTTGCTGCAAGTTTTGAAGGAACACAGACAAGCCATTAGTTGGACAATTGCGGACATTCGGGGAATCCCTGCTGGAATTTGTGAGCACAAGATTCAACTAGAAAATGGGAAAAAACCGAGTGTGGAGCACCAGTGATGGCTGAATCCATCAATGTAGGAAGTTGTGAAGAAAGAGATAATCAAATGGCTGGACGCTGGGGTAGTCTATCCAATTGCCGATAGTTCATGGGTGAGCCCGGTACAATGCATGCCAAAGAAGGGAGGCATGACTGTGGTCAAGAATGAAAAGAACGAGCTGATTCCTACAAGGACAGTAACCGGATGGCGAGTATGCATGGATTACAGAAAACTCAATAGCGCCACATGTAAGGACCACTTCCCTATGCCTTTTATTGATCAAATGCTTGATCGGCTAGCCGAAATGTCCTTCTATTGCTTCCTCGACGGATACTCCGGGTATAATCAGATCAATATAGCTTTGGAGGACCAGGAGAAGACAACGTTCACATGCCCGTATGGAACATTTGCTTTCAGTCGAATGCCATTCGGCTTATGCAATGCTCCAGCCACCTTCCAAAGATGTATGATGTCAATCTTTTCTGATATGGTAGAGGATTTCCTTGAGGTCTTTATGGATGATTTTTCGGTAGTCGGGGAAATTTTGAGCAATGCCTGAAGAATCTGAAACAAGTGCTAAAGTGGTGCGAAGAGACAAACCTTGTACTAAATTGGGAGAAATGCCACTTCAAGGTGGATGAAGGTATTGTTCTAGGACATAAAATCTCCAGGCGTGGCATAGAGGTGGATAAAGCTAAAATTGAGATCATCTCCAAGCTCCCTCCACCCACATCCGTAAAAGGTGGCCGTAGCTTTTTAGGGCATGCTGGATTCTACAGGCGGTTCATTAAGGACTTCTCAAAGATTGCACACCCAATGTGTAAATTCCTAGAGAAGGATGCCAAGTTCGTCTTTGATGAAAAATGCCTCGCAGCTTTTGAGGAACTGAAAACAAAGCTCACCACGACAAATAATATTGTCACACCTGATTGGTCGCTGCCCTTTGAGCTTATGCGTGATGCTAGCGGTGTAGCTATTGGAGCTATGCTGGGACAAAGACACAATAAGGTTCTTCACCCAATATACTATGCTAGCAAGACACTAAATGGGGCGCAGATGAATTACACTGTAACCAAGCAGGAACTGCTAGCTATTGTGTATGCATTCGAGAAGTTCCGTGCGTATCTATTGGGCTCTAAAGTGATTGTGTATACGGATCATGCAGCTCTCCGTTATTTGATGGCGAAGAAATATGCAAAGCCACGACTAATCAGATAGGTGTTACTGCTGCAAGAATTCGATTTCGAGGTTCTGGATCGCAAGGGAACACAAAACCAAGTGGCAGATCACTTATCTAGACTGGAAGAATCAGGGAGACAAAGAGAAGAGCTGGAGATAAATGACTCATTTCCAGATGAACATATACTAATGGTATCCAATTCATTTGCACCGTAGTATGCAGACATCGCCAACTACATTGTCAGCGATCTTATTCCGGAAGGGTTGGAATCATACCAACGGAAGAAGTTCTTGAGGGATTGTCGCAACTATTATTGGGAAGAACCATTCTTATTCCGTGTCTGTGCTGATAACATAATTAGAAGATGCGTACCTGAGGAAGAGATGCTACAGATTCTGAAAGCTTGCCATGACTCACCAGTTGGGGGTTATCATGGGGGTAACAAAACAACTGCAAAGATTTTGGAGTGTGGTTATTACTGGGCGACTGTTTATCAGGATGCTAATCAGTTGGTGAAGTCTTGCGACCAATGCCAACGACAAGGCCCAATT